>ARYC01009559.1:0-11631 GCA_000711775.1 Oxytricha trifallax | reverse complement strand
AAAACTATACTTTAGAGCATTGAATTAAAATTTCTTAAAAATATGTATTTTTTAAATTGGATTTATTTATTTCCTTCTAGAAGCACTTACCATCAACACAAGATTATGAGAGCCTTTTAATTATAATAATATATTTAATTTTTTTTATATATAAATACTCAGTTTCCAATTTCCGCTCAAAAACTAGAAATGATTCTTATTTGAAACATTCTGGTTTTTCTATGACAATTAATTAGGTTTGAATTAATAATTTTAGCAGCAAATTTTATTTAATCCAAGTGAATTTGGCTTTCAGAGTGTGCATAGCAAATAACTAGAACAAAACATTTTTATTGACAAATTATGATAAATATTTTAGGCAGTTATTTAAAATTAAGTTTTTAGTTATGAATTGCCTGTAAATTATAAATTAGAGCATTATTTATAATTTTAACTTTCTTATCTAATTACATGATAGAGCTGAGAAATATTTCAGGTTGTTGAATTGAATGTCGTAATAATTGGAACTTTTTTCAAAAGCTCAAAATTTAGAGAGATGAGGACACACTTAATAACATTGCACTTTACAAAGAAATTAGTAAAGTTTGAAAGGAAGTAGCACCATAACAGCGCTAATAATTATATTATAATTATAGTTAAAATTAATTGTCCTTTTTTAAATTGTAAATTATAATAACAAAATATATGGTAGACATTAGAGGCAAAGCCTATGTATAAGGTACTATTTAAAATTTAAGAAAATCAAACAATTAACATTTTTATAAATATTTGGTCATTTTATATTGAATATTTGAATTAGCAATATTTGCAGTTCATAAATTCTAAGAAATTTAAAATATAATCAATAAGAAAATAGAAAATGGAAAGAGGCACAAGTATGAAATAATTAACTGAATAAAGAATTCCTTGCTCATACTGTTAAAAAGAATATGATGGGAGCACTTCAATTAGAACTCACATTAGTCTCAAATGCAAAGAGGAGAATAAAGAGAGAAGATCACTTGAGCTAAAAAAATCTGCTTATATTGCAAAAAATAATTTGACAAAAGCTATAACTGTGGAGGCACCAACTTAAATGCAAAGATAACCATCACCATGAAACTATGCTCAAGAAAAGGAAACAGACTGACAAATAGGTGTGCAACTTCAAAGGACCAGCAATAGTTACATATTGAATACCAGCGGGTGAAGAAGTATTTACTGTTAGACAGAGACTCCAAAAAATGAGATTATAAAAATCTACAAAGTCAATAATCTATGAGGTGAACTTGCTAGAAATAAAAATTTGGCAGTAGATAGCGGAAGACTGCATGGAAGCGAATGGCAAACTTTATGAAGTTGTGATTATTGATCCCCATGGTAGTTAAAGAAAGAGTAGCCCTTTCCAACACTAACTGATAAGTAAATTCTTTCACTTTTCATGCACCTGATACAGGAGAGAGGCATCATAATTCTTTGGATAGTAAATTAGAAGAAAGAGTTGGCTAGAAAATTTCTTAAGATTCATGGTTACAGGAAGTTGATCAAGGGGAATGGATAAAGTTGACAAAGAATGGAGCTATATATCCAGGATGGGGCAAATACACTTCTCACAGTAACGAATCTTTTTTAATAGCTATAAAAGGTGATGTAAAGGACATCGTCCCATTTCACAAAGCAAAATGAGTCATATTTGATGCTATGAAAGGGCATTCTTAGAAACCTACAAAGATTTACTATTTTGTCCAAACAATTGCACCTGATCGTTTCAACATAGATATATTTGCAAAGAAAAATAACATAAGAAAAGGATACACAAGTGTAGGTAACAGGTTGACATGAGAGAGAATTAATGCAATATATTGTAGTGTGTTATATTTTAAGTGCATTATGATAAATTGTTTATTAATAGTTTAAATAAAAAACATATTGAACAAATTTCTAAGATTACTATTAAATATATCTCATAAGTTTTGGATAAAATAAAAGAAAATATAATTACTATTATATTACGAATACTCCCAATGCAGCCACCTAATCCTGCTCAAATTATCAGCTTTTCACGTAATTTACTGTTTCTAAGCAGGTCTTTGCTATTATTCACATACTTCAAGCAGACTCAACTTTGAGTATTCCTAGTGTTGGGTCACTCTAACATAGATATCGTTAAAAACATAACCCTCATCAAGTAAGTGTTATTTATTTTTGAGGGTTATGTTTTTAACGATATCTATGTTAGAGTGACCCAACACTAGGAATACTCAAAGTTGAGTCTGCTTGAAGTATGTGAATAATAGAATGCAAAGACCCGCTTAGAAACAGTAAATTACGTGAAAAGCTGATAATTTGAGCAGGAGTAGGTGGCTGCATTGGGAGTATTTCGTAATATAATAGTAATTATATTTTCTTTTATTTTATCCAAAACTTATGAGCTATATTTAATAGTAATCTTAGAAATTTGTTTTAAATTATATTTGTATTACAAAATCAAAATTTTATAGCATAAATTGGTAATTTTTATATAAAATATATTTTACCCATAAATTTGATTATTACATCGCAAAATTGTTTACTAAAATACTTGCATTTATAATTTAAAAGAATATATAAATTTGATGAATTTAAAAATAAAATAAATGTAAGATATTAGAAACACGAGTCGCTTAAATAAATGTCTTAATCAAAAGTCCAGAATATTGAATAACTAAAGAGAAAAATGACACACATTTCTCACTAGAACTTTATAACCTCCTTATTTCAAAGCCCTACCATTGCTTTCGCCAATCATACATGTGATTAAATCTATATATCACTTTTTAAATGCTTGCCTTCCTTTATTCAAAAATAGATTGAGTGCCAATAATAATCATGTTTCCTGGGAACATAGGCTTGCAGCATTTCATTTTTTATGAAATATTTGGAATAAGTTCATGTTAACACTAATTTGTTCTGGGAATAAAATAACTATGGAATGTGAGGGGAGAAATACTTGAACAAATTTCAGATGTTTGAGTACCTCACAGCTAAGAAAAAAATTTAATTGGATGTCCTGCCTATCCTTTAGCTCTTTTTCAGGTGTTGCTCTTGTGGCATTCTAGCTGTTTACCAACTTTTATATAAAGTCTCTTAGTTTATTAATCATGCATTTGATAGATTGAGGTATTTGGAATGAATTAAGAAGGTATTAGTGCATCTGAGGTCTCAATCGAACAGGAATATTTTTATGTTTAAAAGTGAAATGTCCAACTCAGACATCTGCTAGAAATAAAATAATGCGACAATAAGCTTTCCTCTGGGCTCTTCATTCTCCTATGCACATTTCTAGATCTCATGAAAAATTGTTCGACGTTATTATAAACTGCATTTTCTTATCCTTTTAATAGATATCTAATTTCTAACAATCTTAGCAGGGCTTACTCTTAGTTCTTGAAAAAGTGCCCTAGTTGTTTCGTTTGAGCTTATTTAGACTTTTTTGTGGTAAAAATCTTTCTTTTAAATTTGTTATTGATTACTAAGTTTCCTTATTATGATCCAAGATTTTAGGTGTCTCTATTAAGACCATATCCGTTTGTTTTGGCAACTTAGAGATTCACGATTACTTTCTCATTCCAAGTAGAATGACCGCGAGTACTATTTCATTTGAAGCTGAGTTTTCTTAAGCTACAGCTAGTACACAAACATTATACCTTCCCTTTCAAGCATTTGGTAATACCATGAAAAATTTAATCAATAAAGACTACAAAGAAAATACTCATTAAATATACAATACTGCTGAAATTAAATGATAATTACTTAAACTATCAATTTAAAACCTCAAAGTTTTTTAAAATTATAAATCTTGCTAGAATCTTTGTCACTATGATTAGGCGTTGAGAATTGTTATTAGCTTTGCAATGTTGAGCATATTAAATATTGTTGCTCAATGCCTGAATATTAATAATGTGCTGTTAATAAAGTTATATATTGACAATAAGCTGCTAAATATTCGACATAATAGGTTTTGAATAAAAGATTTAAGAAAATATTTATATTTGAATTAATTTTAACAATTAAATTATTCCATCAAATTTGATACTTTTATATAATTTAATAATATAAATATTTGCATTTATTATTATTATTTAAAAATTTAATATAAAATATTTACACTCATTGTATTCTATTTAAAGGCATTAAAAATAACTAATAATATTACTATTATTTTACTACCATTCCCCAATTCAGCCTCCTTCTCCTGCTTACCTCATTGGCTTTTCACATAATTTATTGCTTCCAGTCAGGCCTTTACCCTTTATTATTCACATGCATCAATCAAACACATCCCAGTGCTTTCATAATGTTGGATCACTCTAACGTAGATATCACAAGGTTAATTAATTGCTTGATTAGATATGGGTAAGTGATATCTACGTTAGAGTGATCCAACATTAGGAAAGCACTTAGATGTGTCTGATTGATGCATGTGAATAATAAAGGGTAAAGGCCTGACTGGAAGCAATAAATTATGTGAAAAGCCAATGAGGTGAGTAGGAGAAGGAGGCTGGATTGGGGAGTGGTAGTAAAATAATAGCAATATTATTAGTTATTTTGAATGCCTTTACTTTAAATAGAATACAATGAGTGTAAATATTTTATATTAAAATTTTAAATACAAATTATTTATTTATAATTATATTTTAATTTGATTAAATGGAAGATATTCATCTATATTTATATATTGTAAAAAAAGAAAAAAAAAGAAACTTAAATAATTTTACAAATAAATAAAATAGATTGATTATCACTATTATAACTAGGTAATGCTAAAATCACATATGATGATTTACTATATCTATGTTATTATGATTTCAAAAATTTTTACTTAATAAATACAAATTAATAATTTTTAAATTCAATACAATTATTGAATTTAATCTACTCTTTGATTATTAACAATATTTTTAACTCCATAAATAATTATTTATTATTATTACTATTATTTTACCACCACTCCTCAATCCTGCCACCTTCTGCTGCTCACCTCATTAGCTTTTCACAAAATTGATTGCTTCTAGGCGGGTCTTTACGCTCTATTATTCACATGGATTAATCAAACACATCCTAGTGCTTTCCTAATGTTGGATCACTCTAACGTAGATAAAGGTAATAGTGTAATCGTTTTAAGATATCTACGTTAAAGTGATCCACCACCAAGAAAGCACTAAAATTTGTCTACTTAATCCATGTGAATAAAAGAGCGTAAAGACCCACCAAGAAGCAATGAATTATGTGAAAAGCTAATGCCGCGAGCAGGAGAAGGTGGCTGGATTGGAGAGTGGTGGTAAAATAATAGTAATATTATTAATAATTTTGTTTTTGTTAATTAAATTAAATAAGAAGATATTTATATCATCTTATCAAATAAATATAAATATTATAATATTATAATTGTTTTAAATATTTCGACAAATATAACTTTGGCTTAAGCCAACCAAAATATTATTATATATAGTTTGAAAATCAATAGAAATATTATTTTAATTCTTTTTAATATATTTGCGGAATAAATCAATAAAATGATAAGCTTAATATGATATTATTAATATCAAATAGTTCTTTTATAAAAGAACATGGAAAATAGGTAGATTAATTCAATTATCTTAGATAAATGAATTATATTAATACTCTGTCATGTAATTATGATTTATGCTTGAATTATTAAAGTTTCTACACTTGAGTGATATTTATTATATTTGATGTCGAATAAAAGTCGCTCATGAGTTTAACATTGATTTATCTGAGTAAAGAAACTTTTTCATGAGAACCATTGAAATTGAGCATGAGGCTTTGCCACACTTTCCATAATGTAACTAGACATCTATTGCGCATTAGAGTGACTAGAAAGAGCAAATAATTAATTGACTTGAGAGGTTTCTCTCTTTGTGTATCAGTGTACTTACTCTACGTAATCAGAAATTTAGAGAAAAGTTATCATACGCTGGTCGCTTTTTCAATCTATATTATTCTTGATAATTCCTCTCTTAAAAGAGTGCAATCAGAGTGCTGACAATTTTAGTATATATAATCTCAAAACAATTAGATCAACTTCTTGATCAACTAGAGTTTTAATCACTTTCTTAACATCAATGATAATGACCAGCTTATGGAATAGAATAGTTAAGCTAAATTAATAACGAGATATTCTGGGTCAAAACATGACCCAATATTTGCATCCTTGGGTCATGACGTTGCTGGTGTGAATGACGTGGCACATAACCTTGAGCCCCCAAAAACCAAAAAACCCCACAAGAGGAAAAGCTGGAAAAGACTAGCAATTGCTCGGCTCCTCTGTGCTCCTGACGTCCGCCATTCATCACTGTATGGAATGCAGTCCCACTTCTTCCCCTCGCCTGCTTCCCTTCTTGCCAGCCTTGTTAGACTGTATCCACCCTGCCAACTAACGGCGTAATGGCAGGGAAATCGGCTCTCTAGAGCTCTCTCCATGAGCGATTGAACCCCGCTAGCTCGTTGTTATTTGCAGGTAGGTCTCTGGGCGCTTTCATCTCCTGCATGAGACAATATTAGCCTTATATGGTTCGGATTACCAGACCAAAAAGAATCCTAAATAGAAAGCAACACATATGGGATCCACGGTCACCTGAAGGCACTCCCTATTTAGTATCTTTTTAATTTAATAATTATGAACAGCTTATGAATCACATGAACTCTTAGCCATTATGATAATTTCAATATTTCAAACAAAAAGGCACATGTATTGTGTAATGAAAGCCTCAATGAGGCACCAAACGATTCTTAATGGAAAAAGTTAGAGAAAGAATGCAGACTCAGACAAGCATCCTAGATTGTGAAATAATTCAGAATCTTTGATTCCAAGATCATACATTTATCTTAGCTCTTTCTATGTTTTTTAGTTTTATTTTATTAGTCAACAAGCTCCTTTTGAAATTTAATGGTTTCCTCTATATTTAATGTCGGGTTCGACTGAAATAAATATAGACCTCTTTTTGAAAGTTGAAGCTACTTTGTGAATTAGAATTAGTTTGATCTGCCTTTGAAGGAAATCTATTACTTACCAACTGCACATGATTCCTTAGCATACTGATTAACGGCATATTGGTTTCTACTCTTGATAACGCCTTCTCATCCACTCTGGGACTTCAAATGCTGTATCGTATTAAGAGAAGCACGCTCATGTGCAAAGAGATTTCACGCTGATTCAAGCGATCTCAGCAGCTATATATAAACTTTCTGTCACCACTCTTAATATAATTCTTTCAAATAAGCTAACATTAAAAGCAAGAATTGGATGGCCTAAGAATTGCTCAAATAATATTTTTGAGTTGTTGCTGTTTTTAAATATTGGATTGTTAATCGCATATTCTCCAACATTACCTCATTTTGCATGTGATTTTGGTGAATAGTTGGGTATCTACTTCAATGCATCGAGACGAGATCAATTTATTGTATTGGGCGACTTTTATTTTCTAGATCTCATCGTGCTGGAATGCATTTAGATATATTACATTTCCCATAAACTATTGTTTATGGTATTATTTACACAAGGTAGGAAGTTCAAATATTAATCAACTTAATTTGTAATCTTGTAATTATGTAATTAAATTGCGGCAATCATTTATTAACATGACATAAAAACTATAATTTTTAATAAATTAAAAATATTGTCAAAAAAATTAGATTAGCTCGAAATATAATTATTTATATTTGTATTTAATTTATACAACGTCTTCAATCTATATGCTTTTATAAAAATGCTATAATTATTTTTTAATATATTAAAAGTAAATATATTTTACATATTATATATAATTAACAAAAACAAAATTATTAACAATATTACTATTATTTTAGTGTCACTCCCCAATCCAGACTTCTTCTGCTGCTCATCTTATTAGCTCTTTACATAATAGATTGCTTATTGGCGGGTCTTTGCATTCTATTATTCACATGGATTAATCAAACAGATCTTAGTGCTTTCCTAATGTTGGATCACTCTAATGCAGTTATGCTTGTAGTGTATTTAGTGTTCGTTAACTGCATTAGAGTGATCCAACATTAGGGAAGCACTAAGATCTGTTTGATTAATCCATGTGAATAATAGAATGCAAAGACCCGCCAATAAGCAATCTATTATGTAAAGAGCTAATAAGATGAGCAGGAGAAGGAGCCTGGATTGGGGAGTGGTAGTAAAATAATTGTAATATTGTTAATATTTTTTTATTAATATCGTAAAATTTTTAAATTATTTATTATATTTGTTAATATTTAAAATAAATAAAAATAAAATATAATCATTTAAAATTAATTATAAACAATTAAATAATTCATCTTGTAAAAAGACTCATTCAATAAATTAATTTTTCGATATAAAAGTATAAAATACAAAACTGTATATTAAATTATTTAATAAAGATATAATCATTAAAAATTATATTATAATACACGAAAATTAAATTATCTGCAGTTATTTACTTCTATTACTAAGACTAATTACATAAAAATGTCATTAAATTTGCTTTATAAACATAAAAATAAATTCTTCTTTACCAAAAAATTATTAATAATATTACTATTATTTTACTACCACTGCCCAATCCTGCCACATTCTCCTGGTCACCTCGTTAGCTTTCCACAAAATTCATTGATTCCAGTCAGGCCTTTACCCTTTATTATTTACGTGCATCAATCAAACACATCTAAGCGCTTTTCTAATGATGGATCACTCTAAAGCAGATATTTTAGCAGATTACATTTTACCGGTATCTGCTTTAGAGTGATCCATCATTAGAAAAGCGCTTAGATGTGTTTGATTGATGCACGTAAATAATAAAGGGTAAAGGCCTGACTGGAAGCAATAAATTATGTGGAAAGCTAACGAGGTGAGCAGCAGAAGGTGGCAGGATTGGGGAGTGGCAGAAATAATAGTTATAGTATTAGTAATTTATGGGTTATATATTTATATTTTTAGTAATTCAATCTTATTAGTCTTATTTAAGAGAAATTAAAAATAATCAAGATTTAATTGGAGATCTTAATTATAAAAACATTCTTAACTCAAGGTAATGTAATGTTTTCTATTATGTGCATTATATATAGGGTATAACTTTTTAATCTTAAATATGGACTTTAAATTAAGATATATAATACCCTTTCTTTTTTCTTCAAGCATCAAGAAAACCAAAATAAGAACCACCAGCACTTACTTTTTTGGTGACCAGTGGAGCGCTATAAGCGTTCAGTTAGAACAATCACGTTTAACAAAAATTAATAGAAAATCATTATTTAACTGAAAGATTTATAAATTAAAATGTGATTATTTAAATATTTCTAATTACTACTATTATAGTTGCTCAAGAACGACCTTTGACCAACTTATAGAGTTTAAAGCGAGGGATATGCCCTTAATATCAAAATACCTTCTAGTTCCGAAGAGTATAGCTTTAAATTCTTAGGGGCTATAAAAATAAGAGAAGCTGATGAAGTGGCGTGCATTGATAACAAATCTCTTAAGATTTCGACATCAGAATAGATACTATAATTCACACTCAATCTTATGTTGATTTTAACCACTTGATTTCTATTATTACTTCATAATTTACCTACTGCTTCATACTTCAAAATCAATCGAACTCCAATATCGAAAAAATATAAACACGAATTTACAGCAACCAACGCCCTAATGGAAGCAGAGAAAATGTACCCAAGGAAAAATCCCGAATATCATTTTGGGAACTAAGTTGCCGAGTGTCGTAGCCAGTGAGGCTTGTAGACATTAGATATACTAATTTTAATCAGCTAATCAAAGGTTAAAAAATATTTATAAAATAGTAGTAGCAATAATAGTAATAATGATTTTATATTACAAACTCTAGTATTTATATTAACCTCTAGTGTTATGTTAATCTCTAGTATTTATTTTTCCAGTAATATCTCATTTCATTTATAATCCTTTTTATGATTCAAAATAGTTTACTTAAACATTTAACTGAAAATAAGATAAATTCTTAGTTATTGTAATTGTTGTAGCATTAAAAGTATTAAAAGATTTACAGAGTTAATATTTGGACTTAAGCCAATTAGATAGTTATAAATTAGATTTTTACTTCATCACTTTGGACACAGTCAGTCAACTGTCCCCGAAAAGTTTTAAGTGTTCTTTTCGGGCATTTGGCTCATGCTTGCATGCCACCACAAATGGGTATTGCAGGAAGAAAACTCAGGAACCCCATATATGCGGTCTAGCTATAAAGTGCGCTACTGAACGTATTCTTCATTTACTACTATGATCTAATTTCTTTGATGAGGACTTGTAGTTCAAGTTATACCTCTTCTTAGAATATGCTTATTGAATGGATTTCTCTGGGGAAAAACCCCGAATGATTCTATACAAGAGTGTTCTTTTGCAAGTTATTGTCTCGTTTTCTAAAGTAAATAAAATTCAATATGATATTCGAAAGGTCTATCTCTTAACTTCTATACTGTTCTTGGTGCAATCAATACCATGTTGCAAGAAAAGGTGAATCATTTAGTTTTAACACAACTTATATGATCAACGGTCGACGATATTATAAGCGAGTTTCCCCTTATTCTTTGCCTGATGTATCATGAAGAGGTTCTAAGATCTGGACAAATATCGTAAAAGAAGTGTAACTTTACAGTTTCGTACCTCAGGGTTCCGGAATTGGATGGGTCAATGCTCACAACTTATAAGTAACTCGCAACCTATTATTAAAGAAGTGTGTTTAAAATTAATACAAACGAAAAATTGTAAATCAAGATTAAAATTATTATAAGTCATAACTCTTCTTTAAAATAATGACTAAAATAAATAAAATTTTGAAATTCATTGTAAGAATAAATTAAAAAAAGTATAGTACTGCTTGATATGGCAGATGCAGACATATGTGCTTTGAAAAAGTAAACCTTAGATACCATAAAATAAGCTTAAATCGCGCTTAAATAGAAAAAATATCCAAAAAAATGCGATGAAGTAAACAAATTATTGTAAAATATGTCACAGACTTAATACTACAAAAAAAATCAGGAGATTATTAAGTAAAATAATGATAAAGGAAATTATTTAAGAAACTTAAAAGATACTCAGTTGTAGTTAATTGAATAACAAACGGAGAATTTTAAATATAAAAAACATATTAAATAAATATTAAAAAAAATAAATGATACAAATTTATTTAAAAAAGAAATAATAAAAAAATATTAAAATGAGATAAAAAAAATCATTAATTAAAGAAATAATTGAAATAAATAAAATTCATAGAGTAAATAATGAAAAAAATTAAAGAAATAGAAAAAAAAGAGAAAGAAATATTTTAAGAAAAATTAAAAATATATAAAATATAATAAAAATATTAAATTTAGTAAATTATTGCACATACTTTTGTTAATTGCGCTATTAAATACGATTATTTTCTCATTTTAATTCTTCCCGTGAGATGTAGCTTTATGGTTTTATGAATATTTTTGCAAATCTATCCGATTACGATGTCCAGATTGCCACTTAAATATATTAAAATGGGGCATTAATTTCTTCTCAATTGATTTCACACTCCCTGTGTCTACTGGTAAAACGAAGTCAATTCGAGTAAAATCGAGCAAATTATTGCTCATACTTTT
>ARYC01009558.1:0-32849 GCA_000711775.1 Oxytricha trifallax | reverse complement strand
CCTTCACTTTGCCGCCCTCATCAATATTAGCCTTGGCTTCAAGATTTTCAAAAATCCGATCACCCTGCTCAATAAGTTGAGCTAACTATTCATTTGAATTATCATTCCTTAACTCTAATATAGGTGCTTAGTAAAGGAAAAAAGCTTACCAGGGCTTCGTTCTTCAATCTATAGGGGAAGAGACTCAGCAAGCTGATCCCGCTCTTGGGCTGGATTCATGGTATTTTTCAAGTTTTTATTATAGTATTATATACTGGATTTTTAAATTTAATAGGTGGATTATTAAAAAATACCACTGGATTCTTCAAATTTACTATTTAAAAAAAACCTCTCTCCTTCACTTATCCAGTGGATTTAAAGAGCTACAGCCCGCAAACCAGTTCAAATGCATTGCTTATATTAATACCAACATATAAAGGTGAAAAAAGTTTTCGAGTCTGGCCTCATTGAAAATTGGCTTTTTGGAAAAATCGAAAAATCCGACCGAGGGCCTAATGGCGAATTCAACCCTTTACTGTTCATAACGTACATATAACCAGTCGAAATGTGCAGTGAAAGTAGAATGGAAAGCAAATGCACTCGTTTTCGAAAATCGAGGTCATGGTTGAAGGGGATCCAGACTGGCTTTTTCTGGCTTTGGATTCAAGACTTCAGAGTGGATTTTAGACCCTATAAGAGGGGGAATTTATACTAAAGTTGAATTTTTGCAAAAAGCAGTTGGGAAAGCTACTAGATTTTATGGACATATGGACTTAGTATAGTATAAGGAACACTTTCAACAATATATGATCAATAGAAGACTCAAACTGTAATTAGCAGCATTCTTAAAGACTCTCTTTCTAAGACTCTTGAATTGGCCCTCTCATAATAAGTTAAATTGTGAATTTTGGAATTTCGCTATTTATCGATATTAAATCATCACTATACCAACTTATAAACCTATAACACATATATGTATTGGGGTTTATATAATATATGATAAATCCTTTTTATTTGTAAGACAATCAGAGAAGCGCCTATAACAATAGAGTGACTCATGTGAGACAATGAAGACTTATAGTCAAACAATGACTTTTACAGTGAAATTGCAGTGAACTTTCCCAAAAGCTATCTCGCTAGCAACTAAATATTTTTCAATTCTGACTTCGATCTACCTAAGTAACCTATGATTTTTATCCTGAATAGCGGGGACAGGGAGGGAAGGGTGTTTTTATTTCCTGTGCGGGCTCTCTAAGCCTATGAGCTCATCGATTTGAGTAACACCAAATCTTCTCTAGCCTCGTTTGTGGTCATCTCGTGTCCGAAATGGCGTTTTGATTGCGTATTCATTATCAAAAATAGTGTGGGGTCGAGAAGTTTCGGAGGGCAGTTTAAATTTTTCAGAAAATGACAAAAACTATGCGATTTGCTCGAGAACTTTCCAAAACCTGATGCCAATTTTGAGTGTTTTATTGCAAAATTCTATAAAAATTGTAAATTTTAACAAATTTATGTAAAATTTTGAGCTCTATTTTTTGGAAACGCCTTTAATTTATTCCTCAAAATTATATAAATTATATAAGAATTTGATGTTTTTGACTGTAAACAGTGCATTTTCCTTATGATTTTTTATTATATGCTAATATGTGCATCTTGTAACCTTATTTGTAATAACTCATTTTTCTTCACTTCCTCCTCCTTATCAACTGTAGAGTTTACATTTTTAATAACCCAAGATCTTCTCTGAGTATATTCGTCACTAGTTTGGCAGGGACAGAGTTACCTTAATCACAGAGCAGTGGTAAGGCTTAGTCAGACATTATCATAGAATAGCATTTTTAGTAGAATTGCGACTTCTGGCAAAGCTATCTCGCGAGCCATTAAATATTTTTTAATTCTGACTTCGATTTACCGAGAAAGCCCATGATAAAGATGCTAAGTAGCTGGGATAGTGACAATGTGATGACTTATCTGGAGATCGAATTCACTAAAATGGAGATCGGCATATCTGGGTAATCCATATGTGAAGATGATGCGATTAGAGATATGGAGAGGAAGAGTTAGCTTATCTGGTAAGGAGTTGATGTTGATATTTGAACAAGCTCTTACTACTACTTCCCAAAGATTGATAGATGTGACGAATTTATCTAATGGGAATTTCCACGATCACAATTAAAATAAAAACTCATTAATAGTGAAGGGAAGTTCAGCGAGATTATCGAAGAGAGATCAGAAGTACAAAAACATTTATTCCCGTTTCAAGCCTAGCCAAAAACATCTAGAATGATTATGAAGAAGTTAAGCTAGGAAACTCTGACCAAACAAATAAAGAAGGAGTTAAAGATGTACCAAGCAGAATCGACAACGAAGAGGAGAAAAGAAAATCAAATATTGATCAAGGTAGCAAATACAAATTAAATGAAGCCATGGAACTTCTATGAGACCGATCAATGAATGAATGAATCTAGTTCATTCGAGTTTTTGTACTTTTTGTTAATTACGCTAAGTATTTACTTTTCATTTTAATTACCTATAGTATGTTACTACTACTACAGATTAAATTAAATATAGTATTCAAAATCTCTATTGAACTTTATATCTTTCAATGATAAAATTTGTGCGATAATACTTAATGCTTAATTTAATTTACGATATGCTTAAATGCAAATATTAAATATATGTGTTCATATAATAAATCATATTAAGTTTATCCAATTTTTTTAAGAATAATTATACAATTTGAGAAATGTACTTAAAGAGCTTAAATAGGTTCTAACATATTAAAACAATACCTATGCATCTTTAACAAATAAGTTATTTACTTATCATTATCTGATGAATTATTAATAATAAAAGATAATAAAATCAATAGGAAAGGTAGTTGATATAATAAGATAAAAATTATAAATTAATTAAATAAAAAAAGAGAAACAAAAAGCGTGCAATATGATGCAGTAAGCACAGTTCAGAAAGATTCTGTCCGTATATGAACAAAGATGAAGAAATCTTAGCAGAAAAACAGAAATCACTCATAGACTACTTTGAATATTTAAATATGAGCTCCTCTATTTAACGTATGATGCAATTAAAAGACTTGACGATCCACAACAATTATAAAACTTTAGATTAATTCAGTATATAGTTGGAAAATGGCCGCCGTTTTCATTTCTTCAAACCAGTAAGAGAAGTGGAAGGCTGGGTCTAGAGGAACGAGAGATTTGCAGAAATTAGAGAAGCAAGATGAGAACGAAAAAGGTTTTCAACAAAAAATAACTATCAACGAAGACAATCGATATTAACACTTGGATCCAGAATGTGAGAGGCTTAAACTCCAACTTAAAGTAAGACCAAACGATAAGAGAGATTTAACTCAAAAGACCGGACTTCATCGGGATGGATAAGTCTGCAAAGAATAATTTACATAAAAAATAATAACATAACTCAAACCCAGATAGCCAGGAATGGCGGAGTGCTGGCATTAAATGGAGGCAGATTCCAAATGAAAACAATAAAATGTTGAAATTGTATATAACTTAGACTATACTAAACATGAAAGGTTTTCAACTCCCCATCTTTAATGTATATAAATATACCACCTTACCAGAAGAAGAAGTAAAAGGGTTGTAGATCAGACTCGTATACATGATAAAGTCGCTGAAACATATTTGTAGAAATAAGAGAATTATAGTAATTGGTGATTTCAATTACCAAATTGAAGAAGAACTTTGCAAAAGGCTTAACAAAGTAGGTGTTAACGAATCCATCCCATAAGGAGTGGACACTCATACAAAATGAAATTAACAAAATTAAATATTCTCAAATGTATTGACAATAAGTTGGAAAATTGTATAACTAAGACAAACCTACCACAAATTAATTCAAACTATACTGAGGATTAGATTTTAAGAAATATATCTCAAATTATAATGCAACGAAAGAAATTTTTGAACATCGTATATAAGAAAATATTGTTGGAAATCATTTTTTGAAGAAGAAAGAATGCTATCTGAAAAAGATTTAGAGAATAAAATATGAAAATGCTTTGATAATAAATAAGAAAAACACAGCGAGACAAAGCATTGGTAAAATCAACCCCTAGAATTACCGATTAAAAGATCAAGCAACCAATAAATCATCCTAAAAAGCAATAAGAAACATAAAGCAATGTCTAGAGAAGAATAACGTTAAAGGATTCTTATACTTGGTAAAGAGTCTAACTAAAAGTAGGAAATAATCAGAGCCTATAAAAGGATTGACAAGAAATGGAGAAACAATTAATCTAGTAGAGGAATCTAAAGAGAAGAAAATCCTAATATTTTTAAATAAACTTTACTAAGACAAATGGAAAGAACAAGATTAGAGTGACCCCATTTTGAGAACATTTGAATAATCTTTTGCATGGAATACCTGAAAGAAGTCTTTTATTTATAATTATTAATAATCGTGATGAATCTAGTGAATTGCTGATTTCCAAAAGGTGAGTTGAGTAATTTACCTGCAAAGTCAAACAATGTGATTAAGTGATGAAGAGTTAGTATGAGAGAGAGTCATTTTGCGGAGTGTACGAAGTTGAAAATAGTATAAGGGAATGTATCTTCAACAAATCAATATGCCCGGATTGTTTTTATGGAAAAATTCTAGGAAAATCAGAAAGCCCTGGAAAATCAATATGCATAAAAATAGCTATAGTCAAATCCAGGACATATGCCATAATATCTAGAGGAAGATAGATTAAACTTACTGAGTAAGACAGTTGAAAATCATTACCCAGAAATCAACAATACGAGGCCTATAGTGGTGAGCACACATCTAGGCAAAATAATTGAAAAATAAATATTATTAACTAATTCCAAAGTGGGAAAAGCTAGCCACTGCAAACAAGCAACTTAAAAAGTGGATTTAAAGAAAATAAGAGAATCATTGTACCTAATTAGGTTACAAGAATTTATTAAAAACTTGAGAAGTAAGAGTAAGTAAAAAGAGGCATATCTGCTAATAGATCTATAAAAGGGGTACGACTCAGTTTGGAAAGATAAATTAATGGCAAATCTAAGAGACAGTGCAAAGTCAGGCAACGATAAAGCCACCATCAAACTTATATTATAATAATTCACAAATACTAGGATTTAATATGAAAATGAATATCTTGATTCTAAAAATAGAGTTACTATGGGAAGCAGAATATCCCAAATGCTATTTAATATTTACTTACAATACGTTCTGTATTCTTAATTGGAATTATTATCTCTGGTAAGATAGGGAAAATTAATATCATTTGCAGACAATATTCTAATAAACATCATGGACGAAAAATAATTAAAATGAATCTTGGAATGTTTCAGATAGATTGAATTGACGAACATTTTTAAGTTTAAAACAAAAAGACAGTATTTTTGAGTGATGCAAAATATTTTGAACAGAGACTAATAGAAGGAATTTAGAAAATGAAGGAAGCAAAATACTTGGGAAAATATATAATCTTAAATCCTCAATAAATGCTGATAAACACCTGGAATGAAATGAGGAGACTGACAGAGCTTTACCAAAGATTTACGAGATCAGTCAACCCAACTATTTGCGAAACCAAAATGATACCATAAATCAGTTCTCTGCTGATTTATAAGTACAGTTCACTGTCAATTTATAAGTATAGACCACTCAAAGCAGGTGAATATGTAAAGTTTAGGAAATCGACATAAAATGGAAACATAGCTGAAGATAATAGCAAAAGACCCAAGAGATATTTCTAATTAAATTTTGATGATTGTTACACAATTAAAGAAAGTAGCTCAGTAAATATAATAATGCAATTAATTTAACATTGTAGAGTATTGGAGTAGAGATATGAGCTAAAGTCAAGTTCACTAAAACTAAATAAGACTTTAGAAAATAAAAAGTTATTTATTCCGAAAAATATAATGGATACGATGATGACAATCAGCTAAGGGAGGACGCTCGTGAATCATGGGATGAGCCACTATTGCAATGCCCCGCATAATTTTTTTGAATAAGAATTATATGAGAAATTGCAGTGTAATCTCCAGTGAGGAGACCCGACAAGATTTTCAAATTTAATTAGAGATAACATACTAATAGATCTAGATGATAAAACATATTGAAATTCTAGCAAATATGACCTGGCTTAGCGAAAAGATAAGAGGACTGGATATTAAGGATTTCTACCAAAAAGTTAAAAAACTTTTCAAAGTAACTTGCATTAGGAAACCCAAAGTTTAATTCAACGGAGAGACTCAAAACGAGGAATGATGAATATTGAATATTCAAAACAATGAAAAGAATTAGTAGTTATAAATAAATAAACTTAAATTAGAATATAAAGAATGTAAAGTGAAATTAGAATTATAATTATTAAAACGAGAGATATAAAAATAGCTTCACCGATATAAATAGACCGAAAAAATCACAAAGTAGCCAATTTCAATCAAATAGCTACAGAAGAGACAGGAAAGCCAAACAAGAAAAGAGAAAACTCTGGTAGAAGGTGAAGGTGACTCGATTTAACCAAAGAGATTGAAGTAGAGACTTAGAAACACAGGGCAAAGAAGAGAAAGGTAAAGAGAAGTTCCATTGAATAGATAGATGGGATTCAAAGTAGACTGAAGATTGGCCAAACAAACCCGAATATAAATTTAGGAAATCATAAAAATAGGGATTTGATCAATGTAACCAAATGGCTCTTAAACATCTTATCAATCTTTCAGGGGTGACTTGTCACCGATTTGATAAAATAATCCATGCTAAAATAGGATGGAAATCTTTGGCCTCGAGGATGGTGACAATTGTATGTTGCCCAAGCACGAGAACAAAGATTGAAAAGACATTAGTAAGGATATTCAACCGATAGTATTCAAGCTGGACAAAGAGAAGTTAGGGAGAAAGGACTGTAGTCATAGAAACAGCATCTGCATTGGAAAGAGATTAATGATGAGTGGTATCACATCGTCTATTTCCAGGTTGATGCATTTAGGAGGAGACTATGGAAGTTTGCATGTAGATGATAGAGGAGGTACAGTTTAATATGCACAGAATAACATAGATGATTCTTACACTTATCGTTCTGAATGACAATTATCAAGATTATTTTTAACATTTTTGTAATTAAAGAAATACATACAGTGACTTGACAGTTATTATTTATTGAATATTAAAGGAGTGTTTAACTTATGATCAAAAGATTATAAATATACAGGAATCTCAAATGAAAATTAAAACTCATGTTAATGTGAATGACTTATGTTTGATAAATCTCATTCATGAATTTAATAATATTTCGCCCATTTATAAGTGTAATTAAGTATTATAAATAATTATTAATGCTTTAATGGTAATTATTGACATAAATAGTAAAATTCAGTGAAAATAAAAGTTAGCTTTAAGACTATTCTGATCTACATATAATTATGATCAGAGAATACTTGTTTTTTAAAAACATATTTTAATACATTAAATTACAATAAATCTAATAAGAGAATAAAGATAATCAGAATTATTAAAAGTTTACTGACCATTTAAATTATTATAATGATATAAATTAATCTTCATAATCAAAGTTAGCATAATAATAAACCATAATAAATAATTAAAACAATCATAGGTATAATAATTTTAGACATTTCTAGAAGTGGGGCAAAAGTAGGAAAAATTGCTACTTTTGCCCTACTTGTACTAACTTTTATTTTCTATTGCTTATGCATCATTAATTGATTTTAAAACAAAATAAATATAAATTTATAAAATAGGTGATTTATTTATTTCTACAATTTGAACATTAAATTAAATCTTGATAAATGGTATAGTCCAGATAGAAAAGATGATCGGACAGATGAACTGGAAAACAGTGAACAGTAAATAATGTAAGAAACATAAAGATACTGAGTGAATCATATTGCCGGTGTGATGCTAAAGCACAATTAAAAACTGCTTGAATTGGATTATTCAGATATAGATGACTAAAAAGTCGAAGAAAATGGGAATATTTGACCCGAGGAGACAAAAAGGAAGCCTAGCAATTGAAGAAGCACATGAGACAGATACAAAACCTTATCTATGAGGTGGTCATGACAGAAAAAATTTAACAAAACCAACATACAAACTAAGGGAATGACCCATAAGATTGCAGGGTGATAGCAATTAGAAAATCATCTGGCACTCTAACTTAATGGATAACCTGTGTTCCAGATTTTCACGAAAGACTGGCTCAACATGTAGAGATACTAAATAATGTTAAATCTTGAAGTCGGGTGCTTCAAAATGAAAGTCTGGAAATCAGGTAACGCTAAAAAGAAAGAAGAACTTTAGAGAAATACTGAGAAAATTTGCATGCACTTATATTGGTCAAGAATTTGACACAGAGATGGTGAACAAACAATCGCATATAGATCAATGGGAAAAATTAGTTCAGAAGAACGTCCAAGTTTTCCAAATTGAAAAAGCAGGAGAGTAAAGTGAGGGAAAATTAAAAGAGCTTCGAGAGGACTAGACAGAATTTTGAATGGCAACTCTCGAATGTTAGAGCAATATAACTTAAATCAAGAACAACATTCTAAGAAAGTGAGAAAGGGTCAAAGAACAGAACGGAGTAGAGGCAAGAGATAACATTCATAAGGAAGAAAAAGGAGCAAAACCTGTTACAAAGGAAGTGAGATCAGAGAAAATTCGGAATATAATTAAGGAGGAAGTGAAGGGACACAACATTTAGAGTAAAATTTTAGATGCACTCTAATTCCGTAATTAGATATGTTTTTTTGCTATTTACTTAACTAAGTGATGTACTAACAGTTAACTTAGATTAAAAATAATGGACTTAAAATCTTCAATTCATAATAATAAGTTAATGTAAGAATTGCAATAATCAAACAATAGATATTAAAAACTAAGATTTAAAAATTCAATGATTCAAAAGTGATAAACGAAATAGAAGTTAATGTATTTGATGATTATATTAATAAAAAGGTAATAATTAAAAAAATAAAGTTATTATTGCCATTTTAACAAAAAGCTCAATAAAAAAAGACCGCTAGCTAAAATTAAATTGTTCCTCTGGTAATCAAATCAAAACAAATAGATTTAAAAGATGAATAAGAATATTAGATACCTTTATAACTTAGAAGAAACATTCTAGAAATCATAATGACTTGAAGACAAGTCAAAATGAGTAAATATATCATTTGGTATTAGCGAATATCGAATTATATAATAATTTAACATAATTATATTAGTTAAAGTTTAGGTGTAATTAATGAAGGAGAATTAAAGGACAATATTATCGGACTCCATGGGACACTCAATGACTATTGACCATGTTAAGAGTCTAAAATCATCAAAATCACTCATTTTCATTAAAGATCATACCTAGAAGTTGTCGAAAATGTCAGGTCTTGTAGAAGACTTTACAAAGTCTCAATCAGCAGTATATGACCATCAATGGGGTCAATACAATGTAAGCAAGGTTAGAGAGATCTATAAAGGAGGAATATTATTTACTTTACAAAACCTTAAGAATACTGTCATCATATAAAAATATTATTATTATATTATAGCTAGCATAAAACCTTTGCCTAGGACTATGGACAAGATGATGTTAGTATAGATATTGTTTGCGGTTTATAGAACTAACTGTGGTTGAAGAATCTGAAAACTTAATTTTTGGACACCATGGGAAATTCCCTGCCCATAGTCCGTGAATAACGTAATCACTTGTCCAAATATCTAATTTTGGCTTGTCCTTGACCTAGTGGTACCTTTGAGTGTCCATTTATAGTTTTAAAGCATCAATGCTTGTAAAAGGACCTTACGAAGCCTATGTATGTTAAATATTAATATCTATGGATCAATGCAAGGTTAGTAAGGCTAGAGAGAACTTTGAAGGAGATATTTATTTACAAGTGTCATTTTTACTCTTGAATACCTTCTTTTCATCAACTTTAAAATAATCATCAGTATTGAGATCAAAATTATTACTTTTAAAATATCATTTTCATTTTCTACTATATGCAAGTCGTAAAATTAAGGAGAGATCATTGTTTTTTAAATTGTTTTTTTATTCTTTTTCCTAGTTATCTTTATAAACTCCAGCATGTTCTAAATCTTTATTAATAAAATTCACTTAATTTTCTATTCCGTAATGATTATTAGTTACTTTATTATCAACTTATTAATTAAAAACTGTTTTGAAAATTATTTAAAATATTTAATATAACTTATTTTATGTTAAAATGATAATTTTACATTGAGTAATCATTCCATAAAGAGATTAGATTTCATTTCTATTAATTCAATTCTGATGCATTACTAGTATTAATAAATTTATGGGCTATGGGGAAGCATCCTCCCCCCCCCCCCTAATGTATACTTTTTATTTTGTAGTCTGATAGAGTTTTTGACGCTGAGTAATAGTAGCTAATGAACTTGGGGTGTGCGAGCAATAGTTTTTGAGCTATGACCTCTTATAAGTCAAAAAATTATATATAAAATCATCATAAAATTGACAAAAATTTTTAATTTTCTTCAAATTTTTAATTTTCATAAAATTTTTAATTTTCATAAAATTATCGATTTAAGTAAAAAATAAAAAATTTAACAAATTATATAAATCTTATTTAATTATTAATAATAAAATTGAAAATAAAATTATTCTCTCTTATTAAAAAAATGCAAAAACAAATATTTTCAATTTTATTATTAATAATTAAATAAGATTTATATAATTTGTTAAATTTCTTATTTTTCACTTAAATCGATAATTTTATGAAAATTAAAAATTTGAAAAAAAATTAAAAATTTTTGTCAATTTTATGATGATTTTATATATAATTTTTTGACATATAAGAGGTCATAGCTCAAAAACTATTGCTCGCACACCCCAAGTTCATTAGCTACTATTACTCAGCGTCAAAAACTCTATCAGACTACATAATAAAAAGTATAAATTAGGGGGGGGGAGGATGCTTCCCCATAGCCAATTTATGATGTTAAACATTGTTTTAAAAAAAATGAATTTATTGATATGTTATCATAAATTAAATAAATGGATATATTTAATGAGAGACTTTAACTTATTGATTATTACATGAATCATTATTTATCAATATTTAAAATGTTCTAAATTTGAACAAAACTATTTAAATATGAGAAATTCAAATAACTACAAGTTACATTAAAGTGATATATTTTATAAATTACTATAAATGATTTTTCATATGTTAATTTTAACATTTAATGCATAAACATTTATAATTTATTGGAAAATCTGCGAATTTCCCGCTTATTATAGAAACACTAGGGAAGATGAAATAGAAGTTACCATAATTTAACTGTCATTTCTTTGTTTACTATCCTCATTATTCATCCTTTATTTATTTTAATTTCCAGGATAAACCATACTAAATGAATAATTACGAAAGTATTATGGTAATTTATCTATTATTTTAGATTATTAATACATTTTATATATTTTATCCTGATTTAAGATGAAACACTCTTTCTTTTATGCTATTGTTATTTTGACCCAAGGTGAACTCTCTGCTCTTTGTTTTATTATAATCTAAATAAGTAAATATTCTACATTTCTTTATCTTTTTTCTGACTTTCTAACTATTTACAAAGAATTATACACCTATGTTACTCATTTATTCTTTATTCAATCTTCAAAAATATTTATTTTAGTTGTTATTCATTAAACTGTATAATCAATAGTTATAATTATCTCCTCTCAATTTTGTCCTTAAAACTTCAGTAACCTCCCATTCTCAATCTTTTCAGCTAAGAGTCCCTATCTCCTTTACTTTTATAACATATTCTTGCCTTTAAATACATTTGTATATATCAATAAGTAGCCTGATCTCAATATGCTAAACTGTAGTGCTTCTCTTATTTTCCAGCATAGCTCTATTAATTATCAAATATTTTATTCAAAATAGTTATATCTTTGTGTCTCCACTACAATATCCTTGCTGTTATATCGTGAGCTTTCTGACCTTAAAGGTCCTTCTTTAACTCCTCTTTTGCTATTTATGCATGTATCTTCATGCCGCCTCACCAAGACTATCTCCAACATTTTAGTTTTAATGCTGGTTCATCAAACTAATACAACCACAATACTTATAAATAATTCTATCCATACTTTTTATAACTTATAATATTAATATCTTCTTGTAGTTGTAGTATATCGCCACGGAGGTATCTATAAGATTCTTCTGATTGAATCATGTTCAAAGATGCAAGACTCTAAGTTCTTTCTAACTATACTACTCTACTTAACTCATTGCTTTACTTTAATTTCATGCTCCTGTATATAATTTTTGATAACATATTACTCATGGTAAATAACAATCTATATATATTGTTATCATCTCATATTCCACTTCAATTTTGAGAAGTTCCTTACATATTATTTTAAAGTGTATTCAAAGAGCTATTAATTATTACATTTAATTATGTCAAAATATTGATATTAAAGATAAGTACAATTGTAGTGGATATCTTTGAATTTCATGTTTGTAGTTCCACTTTACTTTGTATAAATAAAGCACTTGAAGAATAGATGTTTGTAGATGTTCTATAAAACATAAGATTAATAAAATGAACTTTATTTCACAATATATTTAAATATTTATTAACTTAAAGTCTGAATATTTCAATTATTTAATGTCATTGAATTAAAAAGTATTCTTATTAAATAATCAACATTTTCATTTACCATGATTCTTCTGCTTTACTTTCTATTTATTTTAACACTATAAACTACTAAAAAATTCAACAACGAATATACTACTTTATAGGTAATCCCCTATTAAGACATAACTAACAATTCCATTCCTTTCAAATACTATACTTTTCACTATTAGTTCCTTGACTATGATTATAATCATATCCGTGGTTTTAGAATCATTGTGTAGAGTAATGCCAATTATAAGTTTACTAATCTTACTTTGTAATAGGTTTAAGTCTAGATCACTTCAATAAATATAATAATGATATATTAAATAGGTTAGGAAGTCAAATACGAGCACAGAGACAGAAACATGGATCAGGAAGTCTTGGGACTAAGAGAGAATAAACATTAAAAGGCTCCGCTAAACAAACAAATGGGCTTCAAGAGCAGACTGAGGATTGGACAATCACATCCCAGCAAAATGATAAATGAAGCCAAAGCCTAGAGAACAAGATTCGATGTACATGAAGATGGGTTAGTATGTGTCCAAGCAGATCAGATGAAACTCAAGAGCCTAAAAGACCTATCATTGGTATAATACCACGGTTTAGATAAAATCATTTACACAAATAAGGGGTGGACTTTTTAAACCAAAAGAATGGTAATGAAAGTATACTCCCTAGCACCAGGAACAAAATTGAAAAAGCCTTGAAGAAGAGATTCAATGATAGAGAACAAGCAAGAGCAAGAGGGAACAGTGAATGGGACCTATGATCATAGCGGCAAGAGAATCACTGGGGAGAGATAAATAAGGTTTGATAACATGAGGACATGATCCCAGGGAAACACATTCAGGATAACTCTATGGAAGTCTGCCTACGCTTAATTGTAGAGGCTCATATCAGTGAGTAAAAGATCTCACGAATGTAATATCTATCAATAATCCAGAACGAGAAAGGAACAGGACAAGTAGAGAAAGAAATTGATTCAATAAACTAGACACTATAAAATGACAGATTTTAGAGAGAAGAAGAGGAAATAAGAAGTGCAATAATTACAATTAGATGCCAGAGCAGTATTAAAGGCTGCAAGAATTGGTTAATTATAAGAGTAGCCAAAGATACAGGAATCATGGAGATATATTGCTCAAGAAAGTGTGCAGGAAGTTTAGCATTGATTCTGATATACCAATAAAAATAAACATAATAATAATGGAAATAATGGGAAAAACTCACAAAGCTGACAAGATAGCCACTAAACAAGAAACATACTAAGTCACAGACCCAAAAGACTGCTGGGTGATGGCAATACTAAATGAAAAAATATTGGAACTAGCAAGAGAACCAATCTTTCAGATAGTCACCAAAATCTGGATGAACATACAGAAATACTATATTGTATTTAATTTAGATGTGGGTCACATGAAATTGGAAAAAGGGAAATGGGTTATTATAGTTGAGGAAGATATGACAGAGATAATCAGTGAAAAGATAGAGAAATGCTATTGCAGGCAAAGATCGACGAGAACGGGACTCTAAACGCAAACATGATCTCGCAGATGGACGTATGGGATGAGTTAGTTCTGAAGAACGGAACAGAGTTGATAGTAGAACTAATTCAAGAAGAGCAAGAGGTAAGATTTAGCGATATAATCGAAAATGATGTTGAGGTCAAACAATTCTTATACATAACAGACAGTTAACAATGGGGAAACAGAAAACAAATCATCAAGATGTCAAACCTAAACTATTCAAATGACCAATCAAGATAGAGCGCAACAATTTAGGGAACCAAATGGAATAAGATTTGTGAGACCAATATCCTATAGAGACAAACGATATTTACGATGAGAGGCTAAGAAATCTACACAACCTGAATGAGGAAGAAGCAACAACTTTACAAGTTGAGTGAAGATTAGGATAAGGAAATGTAAAGAATTACATCAAACTATTTATATGCATTTCTAGAAATTATGCTTTTGATTGTCCTTTAGTTAATATTTACTTACTTATTAAATAGGTATTTATATATTTTATTTTTCATATTGAATTGTTACATATTACAATAATGTATTAATTATTTATAACTTTAAATTGTAACCATTAGTTATATATATTTAGGGAGTAATATTCAAAATTCTATATCTACTTTCAGATTGGACTATTCATGTTCTGGATATTTCCATTGAATATGTTTATATCTGTTTAATAGTTGAAGCTTTTCAATGAGTTTATCTTTAAGTATCAATCGATAATATTGTTTACTTCCATCTGTGAAGTATTTATTCTGTAATTATTTAAATATTCTTATATTTTATAATAATTTATTGTCATATCAATTTAGTTATAAAATTAAATTAATAAAAACAATATTAATAAATCCTTAAATTAAACTAATAAATATTGATTTATAAACCCCTCCTTGAAATAACTATCAATAATAGCACATAATTTTAGCTTTTAAAATGTCTTACAGAATAAACCAATGAAAGCTCAGTATTTATCTTATCCTTTATCTTATTCAACTATTTAATTATTCTACTATTAAGTTTCTCATTTTATTACTCACGATACATTAAACACTTTAAACCATTTTTAGTGAATTTAAAAGCCTTAGCTACCTTGAAATTGTTATTCTATGCTAGACTAAGGAAGCCTAGTCACATTGTAATGCTACTAAGCATTGCCTTGATTTGATTGAAACTGACAGAGACTTCACGTTTAATTGGGCATTGTAAACGATTGGAAGCTGTTAAATAAGTTAAGTTCATTACTTATTAATCATATATAAATTTATAAATATTAATATACAATGCATTTATTGTAAGTAAGACGCATAATTACATGAAATTGGAATTAAGGGTTAAATATGATTATTATGTCGCACTATTTGTGGCTGTTACTAGGAAGCTAGTACCAATAGTCAAAGTCCATTTCCTGTGGTTCTGTAAATACACCCTTAAATCGATAATTCAAACTAAGCAAGTAGCTAGATCACATTACTTTCTTGCTTTGATTTCGCTAATAAGAGGAAAGTAGTTATTGAATGAAAATAAAATGTAAATATGGATTAACATGCATTTGTGGATTTGTGGGCATTATTTAATTATTCATAAAGCTTTCTAATTTATAGAAATAAATATTCCTTATATTATTACTACTTGTGTATTTATTGTAAATAATAAAATCATAATCACCCATTCTTAATACATAATACTCAAAATTAGTTGGCAGAATGAGTTAAAACAAAGACCTCTTCTAGATGAATGGTAATTAAAGATTTACATTTAACTTTATAATAACTCATAGGTTCAATTTAATACATCCATAACTTAAATTTTATTAAAATGTTATAATTATTAAAGCAATTTTGCAGTTAGTTTATAATATAATTAACATATATATTTTCAAAATTTCAAATAAATTATTAGATTATAGAAGTAAATGAATAATCTCAAATTGATCATATAGCAGTTAGTTATCAAATCAAATCATTAATCTTAATCGAGATGTAGAATAATGAAAGAGGTTGATGTTGCAATCTGTTAAGTGGCAGTATTGTAGTGAAGAATGCTCCATAAAAGGCTATATCGTATCTCACTCCTCTACATGTTATAATCAAGAAGAATACAAAATATCAGTCATGCCAACAAGGAGCATCTCCCGCAGAGCTCGCAGATAACTACATCATGCATATTTAAGATGAGTTTTGTGAGAATTCTTAAAAATCCCAACGCTTCCTAGTATACAGTAATTGTACTCTCGCTGAGGTTGCTTCATTAATCTGTCCTGAATGGGATAAAATACCTTATATTCAGCTTTTATAGTTTTCATCTTTACACTGTATCCTCGCCCTACTCCCTTCTACCTAGGAAACTAAACTCATGCCAAGAAGTTTATCTCTGTTTAGAAACTTTAGAAACCAAGCAAATAGAAATGTTTAAAGTACAGAATAAAGATATCATCCGAATGACTTCTATGTATTATACCAGAATATCTTCCCTTATCCGAAATGAGTATTGGCAATGAAAAAAACCGTATTATAAAGCTAAAGGTTAAGGACTCAGTGTGTAATTTTTATTTCTATACTTAAAATACCTAACTAAATATTAATTAGATGGAGAATTTATATAAAATGGCTTAAATGAACTGTATTAAATTATAATAAAGTCCTACTATATAAATAATTAACAAAACTCAATTCATGTTATAATACAAATAAAAAAAGAGAGCAATGAATTATTAAAATAAAAACAAATAATATTAATGAAATTATTGTTAATTAAACATTTGAAAATATTCAAAATTAGATTTATATTATTTAGTAATAGAAAATTTAAATTGATAATTACTTTTAATAAGAAAATTTAAAGCAAATAACTAAAATTTATATTTGTAAAATAATACATTGTAAAAGTAAGATTCAAGATGATTTAAAAATTAAGATTCAATTTTCACCGTTTTTGATCATATTTTAAAATAATCAAATTTTTGTAAATATTTGAGTATTGCCATACTTTTGCAGTTTTTGAACAATTTTTAGGGGCAAATCTTCTAAAACATATTCTGGGGATTAAATGGTCAGGGAACAATAGAAGATACGTTGGAGAGCAGTCAAAGAAGAAATGAAAGTTATCTGGGAACATTTACCAACCCCAAAAGTCCATGTGCTCTTTTTTTGGAAACGTCTTCAATTTATTCCTCAAGTTTAAATAAATTATATAAAAATTTGATGTTTTTCACTGTAAACAGTGCATTTCCCTTATGAGTTTTTATTATATGCTAATATGTGCATCTTTTAACTTTCTTTGTAATAACGCATTTTTCTTCACTTCCTCCTCCGTATCAACTGTAGATCTAATTTTCTAATAAACCAAGATATTCTATGAGTACATTCTTCACTAGTTTGACAGGGACAGAGTAACCTTAATCACGGAAGTGGTAAGGCTCAGTCAGACATTATCAAAGAATAGCATTTTTAGTAGAATTGCAGTGATCTTTCCCAATAGCTATCTCGCGAACCATTAAATATTTTTCAATTCTGACTTCGATCTACCTAGGTAACCTATGATAATTATTCTGAATAACGGGAATAGGGAGGGAAGGTTGTTTTCATTTCCTGTGCGGAGTCTCTAAGCCTATGAGCTCATCGATTTGAGTAACACCAAATCTTTTCTAGCCTCGTTCGTGGTCATCTCGTATCAAAAGTGGCGTTTTGATGGCGTATTCATGATCAGCGCCCCGTAATTCACAAGACTGGTTGGTCGAGAAGTTTCGGAGGGCAGTTTTAAATTTTCAGAAAATGACAAAAACTATGCGTTTCGTATCGAGAAATGCCAAAAACCGATGCCAATTTTCATTGTTTTATTGCAAAATTCTTTAAAATTTGTAATTTCAAACAAATTTATGTAAAATTTTGAGCATCCACATCATTCATAGCTGATTGCTTCGCAATCTCTAAAAGTACATATTTGCTGAGCTCTTAATTGGTAAGATTTGAAAGATGAGCTCAAAAAACTAAGGTCGGTAGCTTCCTACACCTAGATGAGTTGCCTAATGTTCTTATTGGATGATAGAAGATATACCTAGATTTGATATTTTCACTTATCCAATTTTTTAAAATCTTCATTTTTTCATTAATTTTATAACTCTTTCTAATTTCTAAATTTTGCCCGTTTTCACCGTTTTTGATCATATTTTAAAATTATCAAATTTTTGTTATTATTTGAGTTTTACTAGACTTTTGCAGTTTTTAACCAATTTTTAGGGGAAAATTATATAAAACATATTTTCGAGATTTAAAGGTCAGGGAACAATAGTAGATATATTCAAAACCCCAAAACCTTTTCAGTAGTTTGATTGAGATTTTGATTGATAAAAGTAGACTAATATTGCATACTTTATTAGGGTTTTAATAGGGTTTATGTAGGGGTTTAATGTTTAAATATTAGTATTTTAAGTGAGTATAACAAGCGAATTTTTAAATAATTTCACACAAACATAAGCTTAGAGTCATGTGGCAGTTCTCTGAATTTTATCTTTCTTAGTTGATGATTGATTGTTTCTATTGTTTGTTAATTCTCTTAGCTTGGCTTGATAATAGTTGAGTAAGCAAGTTCTCTGAGACCTCCATTTATTTTATTTTTCTCGAGATATTGTTTGATTCTCTGCTTAGAATCTCTCTCACCCCTGCAGCTAAAGTAATCGTTTCTTGGCATGTCGCTCGCTCTCTATTATTATTATTACTGCTAGAGCCCAGATTCCCATTAAGTGTCTCCATCTCTCCAATCTTCTCTCTCTGGGAAATATCCAGGAGTGCCGTTTACATTTCCTTATGCAGAGGCTTGTACTCTTTGAGCTCTGTTGAAGTCATTAATATAAATTCTTAGAGGCTGAAAGTTCATCATGATGTTCTCTGGCTTTAAGTCTCTATGAACATACCCTAGCTTGTGAAGCTCTTCAATCCCTTCAACTATCTGCCTATACTATCTAGCTAATTTATCTCTGACATCTATTGTCAGATAAGAATTCTATGTAAGTCATTTAAAGTAAAGGAAGCCTGAAGGCTACATGATCTTTACCAAGTAAAATATCATCAAGCTAGATGATATGGCTGCACTCATTTAACTTTGCCTTTTTAAAGAGCATTATACTCATTAGCAAATTCCATTTGGAACTTGTCATCAGCAAGGAAGTAATTGAAATGATATATCTTGTAAGCATATTATTCATCTGTAATGACTCTCTTCTCTATTTTTTCTTCAAGAGTGAGGTAGCTTTCTAGGGAAGAATCTGAGTCAATAATTGTTAATATGGGAATCTTCATTGCCTCTATTTTAACCATGATTTTATTGATCTCAGAGACTGGAAAGTTCTTGACTGCCTTCTTCATTTTAACTTACTTCTAGACTTCAACTCTAAGAGACTCCACTGGGTTTCTTGATCTTCTCTTTTAGAGGAATCTATTCCCTGTAGGTTCATGAATAAAGACAAAACTTTAATTGTGCTTTTACTTTAAGTGCACTTTGAGGTCTCTTGTATGAGAATATGGCTTCTCACAGAACTCACAGACATACTTCCCATCTTTCTTTTTTAATTCTTGAGATAAAGCCTTGGCATATCGTTGTGTATATCTCTCAAGTGTCTCTTATAATTTGACTTGTAAGGGAAAACATTATTGCATTCTAAGCATTAATAGTCAACTTTGGCTAGTATTTATTAATGCTCTATGGCTGGTTGTTTAACCTCCTCCTCAATTTGCAAAGCCTATTTGATAACCTCCTGCTTAACTTATATTTAAATCTCAAAGCTAGACTGGTCAAAGTTGTCATAAGTAGGCTCCCACTGAGTACAAGCGTCTCTGGGTCTCTACTTTTCTTGGTTGCTGGAATGATAACTTTTATTGGCTTGATCCAAGTAATGCTGCTCTTCTTAACAGGTTAGCTCTCATTTAGTTTTCTGATATATTTTATTATAATAATGATTAAATATACCTTGATAAACTATAGTAGTCGAGTATAAGGCACTCTGGTAGATTCTTTGCTGAGAGGTAAGAAAATTAACTAACCATAAAAAACTGTAAGTTGACATATTTTATGAGAATTATACATTTTAGTAAATTAAAATACTCCTAATTAAGTTTTGTTTCTCTAGGAGGTCCTCCAAATCAAGTTTGAACTTAATTTGGAGGTTAAGTTATTAAACATTTTTAAATTTTATATGCTCCTTATTAAGTTAACCTTAAAATTTTACTCCTAATAAAGTTTGAACTTATTTGGATGACCTCCTAAAATAATTAAACATTATTAGGAGCAATTTAATGGAGATAGATTGATAAAAATGGAAATCAATTTGTGATACTTGGAGTAAGTTTTTCAATGCTTCTCCGTATATCTTTTCAAGGTTGACCTCCAGTAGGTCCTCCCTATTTAGTATTAAGATTTTAATAAACTTAGAATGGATATCCATAATTTTAAATTTCATTAATATTTCTAGAAAGAGGAAGCAAGATGGAGTCTATGAATGATGCAATGAAGAGAGTTTAATCTCAAGATTTAATAGGAAAATTTCGAAGTAAGAGGACCTTTATAGATATTTGGTATAGCAAGGTAAGTTCTTATGTATGATTAATAAATCCATTATTGTTGGATTGTTCTTGCCGACTTAGGAGGGAACTAAAATCTCATTCTTAAAAGCCTTACTGAGTGAAGAGAAAAAAGCTTTTAAGTCTAATGAAATTAGGATGATAGAGATACCTAACTACCCTGAAATATCAGTGACAAACCTATATGACGATGCTTTGAGTGCTTCGGACGTAGCTCTCTACCTTTTATCAAAGCTACAGCTCTCTTATAAGTTGCCAGAGAGAACTTTCTTCTTTGGTGTTCTTGCAACTCTGAAACCTGAGTACTTAAATGAAGTTATTTAAGAAGCTCATAAGAAACGCTACTGCATCTCTCCTGAAGAAAAAGAGAAGCAAGGTATTAAATTAAGTGATGCCTGGCTGTAGGAACTTTAAAAGCATCCTTTCATCTCAAGTAAGCTTAGTCTTCTAACTTTATAGAAAAACCTGGTACTGCTATATACTTGATGAAGAGCGCAGCAAATTAAACAGAGAGAAAGTCTCAAGTAAAACATGAATTGAGTAAGAGACTCTTCAAAGTTTTCTTAAAGCCAGACGAGATGAATATAGATGCAGGGTTGGCACTAAGAGAAGAAATATGGGCCCAAGCAAGCTTTAAGAGGAAGAAAAGATAGAGAAGCCAAATCCCTTTTCGGGCAAATTTAATATGTGAACTTATTCATTCGCTTAAATCTAAAACTTATTTATAAACACAAAATCTCCCTTCTCTTGCGCACACTTTAGCTTTCTCATCACTGACTCTTTTAACAGCACTCTTAATAAAATCGACTGTATCTATCTTTAAATCATGCATCAGAAGGTAGAGCAGCAATTTCTTATAATGACCTTTCAATAACCCCCAATATAATTCAATTCCATTGAACTAAGGGCTGTAAGGAACATTAAATACAGGTTCTATATTTAGCCTTTCATATTCCTCCTTGAGTCTTTAGTTTTATGAACTGACAAGTTATCAATGAATAGAATAATTTCTTAGTCAGCGTACTTAGCTCTGAGTTATTGCAAGAACTTAATATATTATTCAGTCTTTATAGAACGAGGGTGAAAACATAAGTCTCGAGGCCACTATCTTCACTTATTCCACCAAGAATAGCATGAGTTTACACCTTCACTTTTTAGTCATAAACTTCTATATTACTAAACCTCTTGTACCAAGACCTTGATATAAAGTATTGAATGTAAATACTGCCTCATCAGCGTGTATGAACTTTATATTATGCTCTTAAGACCTCTTCATTAAATCGAATATATAATTTAAATTAATCTTATCAAATGGAACATTAAAGTCAATCACTCTCTTAATGCGATTGACTGTCTTGTAAGATATTCCGTTCTTTTTATATATGTTAGCTATCGATTAAGCAGATATGTGAAGCTCAGGTAATTGGCGATGAAACATCACAGCCCTCTAGGCTAGAGAGAAATGAGCCCAGTATTTAAGAGTCTTATCATTAAAAAGATATTAAATATGATGCTGCTAAAATTTAAAGGGTCTCTTAGGCTTAGAATTAAGATGCTATCTCTTTAAATTTAATGTAAATAGACAGTGAGACCTCACAGTTGCTGGAGATTTATGGAGTAGCCTTGCTATAGACGTATAATTCAGAACAGGCTTGAGTTATTCACTATATTCATCACATCCATATCGCAACTTAAACAATAAATCTATATACTCACTGTCACAAACTGACACCAAACCTCGCATATACTCACTTAAATTACTAATATCTAAACCCTAAACCCCTACATAAACCCTATTAAAACCCTAATAAAGTATGCACTAATAGTCTACTTTTATCAATCAAAAACTCAATCAAACTACTGAAAGGGTTTTGGGGTTTTTGATATGGCTACCAGTACCAATCTGAAATTTTTCAAAGTTGGTACCAAAATTAAAAATATTAAGCATGAAATTAGAGAAGTTATATTTATAAACTAAGTATGGAAATATGAAATTTAACACCTCTAAATCAACCATTAGTGCTGTAGTGCCAACTCCTTTGCATGATTGCTATAACTTGAGAGGTTATTAGAGCTTTATAATAGAAATTTAAATTTGAATTTAAACATGGCGGCTAACTTAAATCGTAAAGCTACCTCTCTTGGCAATGGTTAATCATAGCAAAACTTTGGAATCACTAAAAAGCAAGAAGTCATTTATGTTGAGAGGGAGGTAGAGTTTAGAGCTCTTGGGTTTGAAGCAGAGGTCTTCAAAAATGAAGTATAAAATTAGAAGGGGAGAGCAGAGCTAGGACTTCAAACATAAATTCAATATGCTGAGGAGCTAAAAGAACAGCAATCAATTGAAAAATTAAAAACTTTGAATGCAATGATTCTTAAAACTTCTTCTCAACTGAGTAGAGCTTGAAGAGGCCATATTAAAGAAATACATTCTGGTAAACGGAAAATTTATTTCAAGCATGATAAGGGGTATTAGTGCACAACTTGCATGAAGTATTACACTCATTCAGCTAAAGTTAAAAGACACATACAGAAACATCATTTAAGCGAGTTTTTAATGTAAGATTAAAAGACGTAAAAAATTATACCTGCCAAGAGAAAGTCTAATACTCTTGAATCTTAAAGAGAGTTGTAAGATAAGCTCAAGAGACAGAAAAGATATGAGTCAATGAATCAACCTGCAGGCAATATATTTTAAGCATGCTTCTAAGAGAGAGCTATGTATATTCCTGCATTAAATGCTGTTGATCTTAGCAGTTGTATATAAAACTATTTGAATATTAACGAGCCTAGCAAGGCAAAACTTATAGTAGTCAATGAGTTTGCATACAAGGTATATCCTTTCAACTATCTCATTCAGAATGAAATGTTCCAGAATGAGTTGCTAACTAATATATCGTTCTTAGAGAAGCTTAAAAAAGAGATTGCAAGAACTTGCTTAAGTTAGACGGTGTATTTTAGGCTTTGGGTTCATCGCACTAAGGCTAAAGAAATATGAAATGACTCTAAGAGACTATCTCTGTCAAAACAGATATCCAGATGACTTGAATGATTTACTTTCAGATATGATTAAGGGCGTCTAGGAGCTGCATGAACTTGGATATGTTCATAGAGATTTGAAGCCTGAAAATGTGATCCTTAATCTTTGTCCTTTAGAAGTTGTAGTTATCGATTTCAATAGAGCCTTAAGATAAGAGATTGTAACATTAGCAAAGGTTCTTAAGACACCAGGCTAATTCCCAATCATAGAGAACTGGACGAATGGTTCAGTTTAGTGGAATGAATGGGGAATTGCTGCTATTATATTAGAAAGTGACATGTAATGCATGTCTTACTTTGGTACTTAGCATGAAAAACAATCAATTAGCTTTGCTTAGAAGCATATAAAGTAAGAAGATGTCTGCTTAGAAATAAAAAGTATAGTAGAGATGATAATCGTGAGAGCTCCCTCCTATCCTAAATAATCCTTAGATGACATACTTGAGCCACTAGAGAGAGCAAGATTCTAGAGATACAACAAAGACAAGCAGATTAAATTTGTTTGATTTAAGTACACTAATACTTATTAAGTATTCATTAAATTCACATAAAACCTGCGTTTTCTCTACTAACCCCAACAAGACCCTAACTATACCCTACAAATCAAAGCACTTATAAACCTCATTAAGGGGTTTTGGGGTTTTGATTGATGTAGAATCAAACATTCAATGAAGTATTTTTTAGTTCCAGTTTACATAATCCTTAGAAATGAATATAAATAATTTTGTTTTCAATAATTCTTGCGAATAATATTGAAAATAAACTACTATCTTGTAGTGTGACAAGAATATTAAAAATCACAAATTATGCATAAATTCTGAAAGTTATTTTCATTAATTAATTGTCCAAATTTGATTGTTGTATTACACCCCAATAATACCCATATTACCGAAAATTGAATATAAATATAATTCTATTAAGCTGTAAAAGATTTTAGCATTTAATATGACTCCTGAGTTCATTTGTTCTAAGTCAAGAAAATCGCGTAAGAAGTAAATTATATAAAAGTTATACCTGATTTTAAAATTGTCGAGTCAGATGTATTATTAATTTTTTTCAAAGGATATAATTTTATTTTTAAAAAAATTAACTAATTTTCCTTATTTTTTTCTTAATTAAAAGTGATTAAATAATACTTATTTTAATTTATAATTCTAGTAGATATATTATTATACTCTATATTTTTTATTCTAATGAAATAAAATTCTTAACTTATTTTATAGTGAAGTTTTTGTAGTTAGTTAAAAATGCGTATGCCTTGAGATATTCTGAGAAGCCAGATTATAATTGGTACAAACTCCAATTCTATGAGATTCTTGATAACCTCGGTTTTTAAGGAAAAGCCTCATTCGATTGGGCAGATGATTACAAGCTAGCATAAATATCTTAATTAAGATAAAATGTAATTAGACATATAAAAAAATCACCAAATTTAATTATATATATATATATATAAACCCCAATACATATATGCGTGATGAATCTATAAGTTGGTATAGTGATGATTTAATATCGATAAATAGCGAAATTCCAAACTTCACAATTTAACTTATTATGAGAGGGCCAATTCAAGAGTCTTAGAAAGAGAGTCTTTAAGAATGCTGATAAATTGCAGTTTGAGTGTTCTAGTGATCATATATTGTTGAAAGTGTTCCTTATTCTATACTTAGTCCATATGTCTATAAAATCCAGTAGCTTTCCAAACTACTTTTTGCAAAAATTCAACTTTAGTAATAAACCCCCCCCCTCTTATAGGGTCTAAAATCCAGTCTGAAGTCTAGAATCCAAAGCCAGTCTGGACCCCTTCAACCATGACCTCGATTTTCGAAAACGAGTGCCTTTGCTTTCCATTCTACTTTCACTGCACATTTCTACTGGTTATATGTACGTTATGAACAGTGTAGGGTTGAATTCGCCATTAGGCCCTCGGATTTTTCGATTTTTCCAAAAAGCCAATTTTCAATGAGGCCAGACTCGAAAAGCGCTCAAAAGACCCATGGCGGGTCCGCCATTTCTTGCAAGCCTATTTTTTTCACCTTTATATGTTGGTATTAACATAAGCAATGCATTTGAACTGGTTTGCGGGCTGTAGCTCTTTAAATCCACTGGATAAAGTGAAGGAGAGAGGTTTTTCTTATAGTAAATTTGAAGAATCCAGTGGTATTTTTTAATAATCCACCTATTAAATTTAAAAATCCAGTATATAATCCTATAATCAAAACTTAAAAATACCATGAATCCAGCCCAAGAGCGGGATCAGCTTGCTTAGTCTTTTCCCCTATAGATTGAAAAACGAAGCCCTGGTAAGCTTTTTTCCTTTACTAAGCACCTATATTAGAGTTAAGGAATGATAATTCAAATGAATGGTTAGCTCAACTTCTAGAGCAGGGTGATCGGATTTTTGAAAATCTTGAAGCCAAGGCTAATATTGATGAGGGCGGCAAAGTGAAGTGCATTAAAGCTGAGTACAAGGGAGCCCAAGATAGCGTCAAAATCAATAGAGCAAAGGAATTCCTGCATTTCAACAACTATGATTTGAGTCTCCTGTTGTAGCAGGAGGATTTCAAAGGCTATTAAAAGACATGGGATTTTTAAGAACGTTGTGAGAAAGTTTATAAACAATAACAAAAGCAAGAAAGCCAAGAACAGCAGTGATACCAAGTCACTGGTCTCTGAAAATCTTAACAACTCCCTCTCAAACGAGGAAATGAAGGTGAGTGAGTTCCAGACTACTGTGAGCTTAGCAAGTGAATCAATGCAAGCTCCGAGACCCTTACCTTAGCTGGTTATTAACTATGGCTCAATCATTGGCCATGAGATGTTGGTCAAGCACTTTGAAAGTTTCAAATAATCAAATTATTAATAAAAGGAACAGATCCTTCAAGATATAATGGCCCGCAACACCCAATCACTCTTTTCGTTCCTTTAGCACTTTGAGATGGCAAATGAACCCTAAGTGAACCAAGGGCTCTTCTATTTAATTACAGAGTTGATCTCAAATAACTAAAAGCTAGTCTAAGACTCCAAGGCTCGTATCTTCTTGGCTGCCCTCAGTTACTATACAGGGGAAAAATATTAGCCAGAAGAGAACTTAATATAAGAAGCAATTCTCTTACTTATAAGGTCACCCAATGCTAGACAAGCTATAGGCTTAGCCAACTTGGTCTTTATTACTGAGGCATCATGTCTAAGTAAGCAGCTTGCTATAGTCTAGAAGCTAAAAGACTCTAATCCAGGCATCATTCAGCTTTTGGCTTAAACATGGCACTACTTTTCAATTGACCCTTATGTCATCAAACTAATACCAAATTCCTTCTTTATAATGAACGTGCCTTTTATTATCTTGCTTAAGCAAGACTGTGGATTGAACCTTATAAGAGACATTCCTGTAGAGTATACAGAGTACTTTGTAAGAATATGTGCCTTATGCTCTGCCCTTAACTCTGAGTCTTTAAAAGACTACATATCTTCAACAAGGGCAACCTTCTTATAAAAGCAAGAAGTCATGACAAAGTCTCAATGGTGCATTTTATGAAAGGCCTTGCTTCAAGACTGCAAAGCAGAGATTAATAATGGGTAGGGAAGATTGAACAAATCAGGAAAGTATAGTAGTTGATTGTGAATGCGCAAGTCGTGAAAAATGTATAGTTAAGCATTCACACTATTGACAACTGTCTAAACTGTGACTTCTCTAACCTTGATAGAATAATGCAATTGCCAAGGACTATGGAAGCCATCTCTGAAACGCCTGTTAATGACCTTCTTTAGCTATTCAAGAATGAGAACTTATAAAACCAAGTAGCATCCAGATTCAATAGCAGGTCTCCAGAAGAACTCTTAAGAGTAAGTGCCGAATTAGAAACTTTGGAGTAAAATTTAGGCTTCAAATTCTACTGCTCTCAGGTCTTATGTTTAAACTATATTTGTGACAACCTTAACAGCAATCACTTCATTCATTTTGGTATTGGCAATGGGAAGACCCTAATATGCATTGCTTTAGCAATCCTTATTGCTCTTAAAACTTAAAGATCAGTTTTTATACTCAGCAAGAATGAGCACTTAGTGCAAAGAGACTTCAAACGATACTAGAGAGTCATTAAAGCAATGTAGCTTAATTGCAATCTAAACTTCTTTGCCAAAGATACTGGCATCTATTTCTACACTTAGCCCTAATTAAAGAAGATGCAAAAGAACAGCAAGGCTGTGAGTGTATAGTAGCAAAGCTACGTATTAGTGGACGAGTACGACTGGATTATATTTGATGGCTCTGTTGATACTATTAATCAACTCTCTTGAGTACTTTCAGCAAGCTCATAAAGTGATAGGATTTTCTGGAAGCAATCTCTCTTTTACTGAAGAGAACTGTTTAAAGCTATCTTTTCAAGCTACACCTGTAGTATTTCCCACTCTTGATAAACTATAGGGAAATAAAAAGACTCAATACCCGGATGTGTTTGTGAGCACTAATTAGAGTGATTACTGGCTAAGATCAAAGAAATTATAATAGAGCAGCTAAGCCACTCCCCAGTTCTAATAGTGGCTTCAACTAACTATAATGCAATAGAGATAGGCCTCTTGAGATCGGGCTACGACTTCACAAGTTTAAGCAGAGGGCAAGCCGCCAATATCGAATCCATGATTGAAGGCAGATACCTAATGAAGAATGCGAAAAAGGAATATGGAATATACTTGCTGAATGAAGCTCATGGAAGAGGGACTGACATTCAGACGAATGATGAAATCAACTAGAACGGAGGTTCTTACCTCATTATAGCAGATGTCTTCTCTAAAAGGTCTGAAGGGCAGATTATAGGAAGAATTGGAAGACTTAATACTAAGGGCAGATGGCAAAGAGTTTTGTATAGACTCAACTCCAAAGATAGTGCTGAGTAGCTTCTTTACGTAGAGTAGAATGAGATCGACCTTATATTAGACAAAAAGTTCAATGAAGTATAATTAAATTTGTAAGACAAATAAGAAGCTATTGATATGGATATTATTGATCAAGCAAAGGAGCCCGAAGTTCCTTCTGAATAGATTATAGCCATCGATCATTAAGTTGCAGTTGTAAAGGCTATAGTGGAGAAGATAGTCGAAAAAGTAGAAAGTTCTTTCATAGGAGCCAAAAAGGATATCGAGGAAGCAAAGAAGGCCTTTGAAGAGGAAATGAAAACTGAAGCTGTGCCTGAAGAGCCAGACACTCAAAGTAAATTAGGGTTCTATTAACCTTCTATCATAGAATTCATTGTAGAGAAGATGAGCCAGAACCCTGAGCTCTAAGACAAGCCTATTAGTGAAGTTGAGAAGATCTTCAAAAACGGCGTGAGGCGCCAATATGAGGAGATCACTTAAGAGCCAGACAGAGAAAGATCGAAGAGCAAGGAAGGAAAGAAATAGACTAATAAGAGAAGTAGGAAGGCTTATGAGAAGGCAGAGCAGATTAAGGACTTAGTTGAAAAGTGAGTTATACTTGTAAGGAGGAGTTGCAGAGACAAGTCTTTTAGTGAAACTTACAAGGAGCATGAAGAGGTCGAAGAAAGTATGGAAGCCTGGTTGAAGAAGGCTTCAAATTAAAAGAAAAACTTGAAAAGTGATATAGATCATAGGAACCCCTAAAGAGAGGGGTTAAAAAGAAGATGATTTTAAAGCTCAATTTCTAAAAGAATTCACCATATTCTAACTCTTTCTATTAGTAGTGTTCAGAGAATGGATGAGAATAGAGACCAGCAGAAGTCAAAGGCTGAAGTTCTGCACCTGCTCTTCCAGATTCTGAGAGCCGAAGTCTTGCATAACTTGCTCCTTCATTTTGCGTAAGTCAAGTACTTCACTTTCCAAGTTATCATGCTCTTGCTTCAGCCTCTTAGTTTCTTATAGAAAGAGCTGTCTGTCTGACTTCAAGGCTGTCTCATAATCTTTCACCTCTTCAATTTCATCTCTTGTTCTCTTTCTTTTAGATGAGTCCTTCATGAGATTCACTGCTTTGCCTCTCTCGGCTACAAAGGAAATGTAAAGAGAGTAAACTTACTGCTGAAGCTGAGGCATCTAGAGAGTGCGTCAACAAATTCAGGTCTCATTTCAATGACTAGGTCTCTGCTTTGCTCAAGCCTCTCTTTCCGTCAAAGCATTGCATCGTGAATCATGTTGGTGACACCGTCGGTGTCTGAGGTATAGAGCAAATCACAGATCCATTGCCTGTCTAAGTGGACCCAGTCTCGCTCATCAGGGAGAAAGTTGAGTAGTCTGGGGATGTCTCTCGCATAATCGAGGAAGTCCTGTACTGTAAGTCCCTCTATGTGAGGCACTGAGGACACTTTGACGTCTTCTCTTCTGATGTACTATGAAGACGGTTACAATTAAGGAGAGATGCTTACCTCCTTCTTTGCTCTTATGATGGACTTGAAGAAGTAAATGTTGGTTGAATCAGCTTGGGTAAGAAGGCCCGACAATCCTGGGTGAGAAAGTTGTAGAGTTCTTTCTTGCTTTTGCACTTCTAAGCTAGTTCTTAAACATCGATGCCAGTAAGTTACGCTTGGTTCATTAAATTCTAATAGGAGGGTGCCATCAGCCGTTTTAAATAGCCAAATATTGGCTCATGAAGACAAGCCCACTGTTACTATAATGAGATAGTCATTTTCACTATTATGAAATGCCTTCAGCATGATCCGATTTCCGCATGCGGATTTCCTACAAGCACCAAAGTAATTCATTATTAGGAAATTAAGAACTGAACTTATGGAATCAAGTTCTAAAAAGAGATAGTCTAAGCTGGTTGAATTTTTCCAATAAGAGGAAGAAGATAAAAGCTCTAGTAGTTCAGATAGTGAGCGAAGCTCAAGTAGTGAAACAGATGATGAAAGCAATACTGCCGATTACATAACAACCAATATGTTATACTAAAGGAACATTACAGTTGCTGATGTTGAGATAGAGACTGTAAGCAAAGAGAGATGCTTAACTACTACTATGATCTGGAAGATTCATTAGAATCTATGAATTTCAAAGGCTTTATTATTGATCCTAAGGAAACTTATAGAGTAATTAAACTAGGAGGATTTAAGGAATCGTTACTAGATGGCCACTAAATATAGACTCTTGGTCAGATCACACTTGAGATCTACACTGACTATACCTAATCAGAATTAGAACCTTAAGGTATGCTCGAAAGAGCACCTTTAATAGATATGAAGGAATTAGAATAGAAGGTATTAGAGAACCATAAAATGAAAGACTCACTTCCAGTCTTTGGATAGCATACTTAGCTTTAAGCTATAGTGCCTCGAAGATAACTCAAGATCATGAGGTAAGAAAAGGAGCAGCAGCAAAAAGAGATAAAGCTGGCTCAGGAATCTCAAAGACTAAGGATTGTCTGAAAAGCTAAACTGCTAGCAGATTATGAAGAGGCTTGGCATTTCATACTATAAGTTAAGAAGGTACCTTAACAATCCATTAAAAAAAGCGAACTTTTGGAATCTTAAGTAAGTTAATAGAGGCAAGTATAAGAAGCTGCACTGCAGAGCTCGCACTCATATAGGTGAATATGCTTACTTATGACTAAGTGCCTATCTAAATATCAGATATACAGAAAAGCTTAGTGTCAAAGATCCAGCTTCACTGTTCAATGTAGATGATTCGAAGGTTCCTTAAGAATGAACTAATGATGACATATAAGTAAGTTAAGTAGATAACTAACCTTCATAACAATAACAGCAGTAAGCTTCAACGCTAGTATGCAGCCTAACAATTCATACTCTTTCTAAGTGAAGGCAAGAGAATTATTAATATTGATGAATCAGTACTGCACTAGACTGATGAGAGAAGAAGAGGCTGGACAGCTCCTTATGTTAAGAACAGAGTTACAAAATCTTAGAGACTTAGTCAAATGAACTTGATTATTGGAGTGTCAAGCACTGGAGAGTTGTTCTATACTGTGAACAGGGGAAGAACTAATCAACACTCATTTATGTACTTCTTGTGCAAGCTTGCACTTACATTAGATGACATAGATTTCGAGTGGAGAAAGAATACTGTTATCATGATTGATAACGCTCCCTACCACAGATCTTAAGAAGTAATGGCAAAGTATTACAATCTCAAATTACCGCTCATGTTTCTTGGGCCTTATCATTACAGGTTAGCTCCAGCAGAGCTTATGTACTCTTGGATTAAGAATAGAGACCTGAATCCCTTGAATACAATAGCTTAATCATAGTAAGTTAAGATAAGTTAACACTTATAGAGGTTATTGGGCCGCCTTTATGAAAGAGCTTGGCATGAATATAAGTAGAATAAATCAGAATCTTGTAAGAAGATGCTACTATCATGTCTTAACTGCTGCTTTGGAATCTATCTCACTTAAAGACTTGTGACTATATAAGAAGATTTGAACTTAAGTATTAAGTAAGCTCTATAAGAATGAAAAATCAAAACCAAATTTGAAAATACTCAAAGCTATTTTATAACTAAAATTTTCATTTAAACCTTATTTCATACTTTTCCTTATAAGACTTAATTCATTTAAAAAGGAGTTCTTATTCTTTTTTTTCTAATAAAAGCTTATGATTTAATAAGCAAACTTTACTATTCATTTGTATTTGAACAAGAAAAAATATAAATAAAATATTAAATTAATTCAAGAAAATTTCTTATAAGACTATTTTAATTTCTACAAATAAATTACAAATAAATTTATTTCATGTATTATTTTTCATTGTTAAACTTGAATATGCTTTTTAATTTATCAATAAGTTAATTTAAAATAGATTTAAATTTATATTTCAATTAATGCTTTTAATTATCATAAGTAACTATTTTAAGCTTTTATACTTAATATAAATATATAAAGGAATTAGAAATTGATAAATATACTAGAAATTTATTTTATTTAATCTTAAAATTTATTTGATAACCAAATTTGCATGGATAAAGTATTGCTGAATGATAAATGTAAAAGTATTTATTAAACAAATAGGCATGATTCCAATTTTTCGAACATTAGAAATATATATAAATTTACAAGTAGATAATGAGATTATAATAATAAATTGAAGTGGTTATT
>ARYC01009557.1:0-32115 GCA_000711775.1 Oxytricha trifallax | reverse complement strand
ACTTTATTAAATATCTGTACTATATATGGCCTTATCAATTCACAATGGCTCCTATCGAGAAACTTTTTTCAATAATCAAGAAGAATTAGAATCCTATACTTAATCAACAAGAAAGGATGAATTTATAAAAAGTCTCACAAAAATATCTATAGCAAGAAACTTTTCTTGGATATAGAATTGTTATCACAGCTATTTAAATATGCAAAAGACGCAATACTACAAAAAAATTGATATTAGTCCCTGTTAAATTAGAAGCATTATCTACATTATGGAATGAATTTAACTATTGAACTAAACATACTTACAAATATAGATGTTTATATAAAATGAGATTAAAATTAATGAAATTAAAATTTACCCATTAGATTCTTAAACTTTATACTATTATAAAGCATCAGCTTATTCAAGAATGATTATTTATAATATAGAAATATTAATATTTAAATTTGTTAATTTAATTAAAATTCAATATAAATTAAATTTTTTTTATCTCATCATCTCCTTAAATTTTTTGCTGATATGTACTCTATGATGCTTATTAGGGTGTGATCTTGTGAAAATCTCATATCTATACTGTTATGGAAAAGTTTGGTCAATAATATCCTAGAATTCTTTTGATTTCTCGGAAAAATGCTGAGTTCTTATAGTTTACATGTGAATATGAATTTAATCTAATATTTTTTAATGTTGCTTTTAACTCCAACAAGGCAATAGGCATATAAATATTATGGATTTTTAATATTGATAAAGTTTCTTTTAGGTCTGAGCTTTCCCCATATAAGTATTTTTATAATTGAATATCCAAATTATCTTAAGTAATTTGCTCCATCTTTTAAAGTTTTGTCCAATATCATATTTTTCGTTACTCTTAAATTAAATATAAAGGTATCTGTTTCAATATGTGAATTGATAATAATTAGAATAGGGAGTGGATTCTTACCCATCACAAGGATTATCTTCAACAACTATGGAAAATAATGATCCTGCAAATCTGACCATTGTTATATGTAAGTTCTTCCCAAGATAGTCATTTCTAACATCCACGCATAATTTGATTGTTTATTCTTTAGCCATTTATCTGCAAATGCAACTTTCATTAACTACAAATGAAGCTTCCTTATATCTCATTAATAAATTCTGGAATTTTTCAGTTATCTTAAATTTGGGTCTTTATCATACTTAATAATTTTTATTTTTCACAATTGCATGGCTCAAGTAGTTTTTATTCGAAAATAAATTTGTTCGAGATTATTATTATTATTTAATGCTTACGAAAATTAATACTGTGGCTTAAGCCAGGCAGATAGATATAATCAGAGATTCATACTTTGACTTTTGGGATCCAATTTTATCTGTCCAAGGTAAAATTACTATATTCTATACTGACTAGCTTCACACCGTGCACGTTCACCTATTGGATTATTCTCCTTGCTATTCTCAGCAAATAGAGTCCAATTTGATATCTTAGCGGTCTGTCTCTTAACTCCTACCCTATTTTTGATGCACTTAAACCCCCAAGTTGTAAGGTTGGCTGTATCATTCAGTTTAAAACGACTTATGTGATCAACGTTCGACGTTTTTATTGGCATGGTCCCCTCTACTTCCCTGACGTATTTTGAGGAGGTTCTCTTATCCGGGACTTATCTCGTAAAAGCCGAGTGCCATCACGGTTTCGAACTCCAGGATATTGGAATTGGTCAGGCCTATTTTCCTAACTTAAATGTAGGTCGTAACTATTTAGTTAGAAATTCTTTAAGTCTAATCTACATAATGGCAGATACCCATACGTTTCTTACAGGCATCGGATTATTTCAAAATTCTTTAACATCCAATGCATTCTAGCTTTTTATAGAAGTTCCTCAGCCGTATAAGTTTTCTGAAAGAATTTACATTAATTAGGTTTACTCCAATGATTTTATCTTGTTTTAGGGCATTTATATCCTGCTTAGCAGAACTTACAGATGAAATCTGTGCTTTGAATTGGTCCTTGCGTTGCTAGCATCTGCAGCTCTTAAAATAAATTCTGATTTTCCTGACTTTTATGCGATTCATTTTATATGTATTGTATTTTAATAATTTTATATTGGAAAAAGCACTTCTACTTAAAAATCATCATCGAATATTCTTGAGTTGAATATTTATTTTAGTGATAACTTAAGCAGAATCAGTGTCTTCATAAGATTTAGCATTTTTCCTTAATTAAAAGTTGCTTAGGGATTTTATCACCAGGGGAATTTATTCCCGTAAAATAAAATCAAAGTTTTTATGATATGTAATTCAAAACTATTGTGTCATAAAAGGATGTGATGAAGTTTATATATTTCACTTAAAGAATAATAATTCTAGAGGTCCTGTATTTGTCAAATCAGCTCAATAGTTACCATCATTATATACAATTATAAATTAATCTATTATTCTTGTTTCTAACCATCATAACACTATATTATGCCTTAAAATCATTTTAAATATATAATTATTAATGCACTTTATTTTGTATATAGGTGCCATAAATAAACCACACTTAACAATTACAGAACAAAACGAAGAAAATAGTTTAATAATAAATTTATTAATTCTTAGCAATGTCTACATAAGATTTTCATATAGGTAGATAATCACTATTTAATATTCTTTAAATAGCATAATGAAAAAATTTTGAATTTAAACTAGACTCATAATAATGCTTGATTTTGATTAAATTATGTAATTATTGTTGTTGCTATTGCTATTTTTGTTGTTAGTTTTAATATTTTTGGCTTTTTATTTTTTGAAATAAGATACCCTAAAGATATAGTAAAGATATCTAAGAAAAACTTAAGAAAAAAACTGGTGATTATTACAAATCCAGACTGCGCTAGAATACAAACTTATCAGGAAAAGTGTAAAAAATAAAGAATTAGAATTTTCCATGTTTGATTAATAATTTAAAGTTGTTTTAATTAAAATCCTTAATCTCAATTCATAATCTCTACAGTTCGAAAATATTAGTATACTCTGAAATGATCATAATCTTAATTCATTGCATTTTTGATTTCTTTATAATGATTTCCTCATTTTGATTATACTCGCTTAATAATGATTACCTTTAGTTGATATATTTAATATATTAGAAATCTCCAATTAAATTTAAATCTCTTTCAATTAATTTTTCTAATTCATAATCTCAAAAAATTTAATTACAATGATAATCAATACTAGAATAAAGCTTTGAATAAGAAAAGACATACATTAATAGAGAAATATCAAATTAACCAGTAGATGATAATTTATCTAAACATACAAGTATAATTGAAGGAACTATTTGTTAGAAACAATAAATTAAAGAAAATGGATAAATCATAAATAAACCATTTATACAGAGAATAAGCCAGTTATTTATTAGACAATATATTAAAGTAAATAAAAAAAGTAAATATATAAAAATAAAATTAAAATGATAATATATAAAACAGTTTTTCAGCTTTATTGAAACTGAAGATTAATTTAAGCCACATTTAGAGTTTATTAGTGAGGCAGTTAATAAAGTTATTATGAAATATAAGAATTCTGTTTATTATAATGAAAAATAATAATAATTTAATTAAGTTCTAGTATTAACTTATGTAGAAATGGTTGTTTGAAAAGCTTATTAAAGAATATTACTCTAAATTTATTGGAATTTAAGGATTAGAAATATTAATTAACATTTTATGATTCACAGTGAAATAGGTTGGATGAGTCAACCATCCTCTCATGCCATTTAAATCTATCTTGATCTTTTTCGTTATTTACTAAAGCTCAAGTGGTTTATTCTTTGGTCCAGAGAAAGCAAATTTAGTTATCTTTTTTTATATAAATATTTAGGAATTGCTATCGTTCTGAATTTTAGAACAATTCTTACTGTCTTGTATCCATTAGTATTGATTAGTTTAGGACTAATAGAACACAATTGCGAGGGCTAGCAAGTTATATTTAACACGAGGCTCCTTCCTTAAGTAAAGCACCGAAATGAGAATTTGCAAGAAGAAGATGGCTGATTTTGTTGGGTTGAGACATTACTTTACAGCAGTCTATAGTCTTTATAATTCGAGCTCTTAATGCCAAAAATGCATAATAATGAAGATCCCAATGAACGTTTCTGATATGAGATGACTGAGAATACCGAGGAGAACGAAGATATCGAGGAGATCAAGGAGACTGAGGAGACCGAGGAGGACGAGAGGAACGAGGAGAATGATGAGAAAAATTAAAATGATGAGAACGAGAAGATCGATGAGAATGAAGACACTGAGGAAAGCTAGTATTAAGAATTCCAAAAACCAACTTCTTGCTAGAATGCTTCGAATGTAACCTTCTGATGGATCTAAACAACAGTTAGACAACAACTTGGATATAGGTGATTTTATAATACGATTCTACTAAATAAAAAACTACTCAAACAAAAAGCATTCTTCTTGAATGACTTATGGTGAAATTATACAAGATTAATACAATGAAAATCATTAGTTCTTTCGATAATTCTTATAAAATAATTTTTAGCAAATTAGACAGGAAACCTATGTTTACCCTCAAAGTAATAATAATATCACTTTGAATTAGAATTTAAAATACTAAATCATACACACTCCTCACCAGCAAAGCTTTTTAATTCTGAATCAACCTGGTTATTTTACCAAAGTTCACGATTTTGTATTGTTTCCCAAGTATTAATGCTTAAATCCATATCTAAACTCGCCTGTCTACTTAAGCTTCAAACTAATTCATGAACTTAACAACATTCCTTGTTAGACTATTCAATAGATTTGTAGACTTTAATATTCGCAAACCTATGCACATATGCAAGTCTAAAATATATGTAAACTATCTCATGACAATATTGAATTCCTTACGAACCAGAACACTTTTCAAAGTCAGGCAGGAAGAATGATTTTTGCAGAAAGATTCGTGATTTTTCACAGAAAATTCCCAGAGCTAAGAATTTTTCCCTCCAAACTTTCTTGAATATAAAAAGAAAGAGAAATAAATTGAAAGCTTATTTGTGTGGGAAAGTATAAGAGCCCAGTTTATAAACTTAAGACACATGAGATATTTTAGAGATGAAAACCTACTAATTTATGCTCAAGATGGAAGGAAAATAGTTTTTATTGATGAGGTGATGTTTACTTACTCTACTTATCTAAAGCAAGAGTTCAGCAATCGACTAATGAATATTATTGTGAAAGATAAACTAAAATTCACGAAAAGTATAGCGGTAGTTGCTGGTTTCTCCTGACAGTGGTTTAGAACAATACTACAATTATGATAGATCAGTAATATTGAAAAGTTATAATTTTTTATCATTGGATTGTATAAATAAAACATCACAAATAAACTTTCTGTCGTTCTGACAGTTTAATAATCCATCACAGAAAAAATTCAAAGCGAAGAGCTCGGCATTATTCTCATTTTACTCCACTATACCTCTCCCCAATATAACACTATTGATAACTATTTTCAGTACTCATGTTTTTGTTCAAGAGAATAAAGATGAAGATTGTTGAACAATACCAGTAATAAATTGCCGAAAGAGTCTTGAAGTAAGTATTTTGCAGTATAGATGATGGAATTATAAGATAAATATGCTAGCAAAAATTGAAAAGGTTTGATTTATGACGTTAATTTAAATTATGCTATTTTTAATTCATATGTTAAATCTAATAGTGTTGTTGTTCATCATACCAGTATCGGATTAAGATTCAAACATTCTGGTATTCGTTTCCATAAGGCGAGCTCCATCACTTGGCCTGATACCTTTACTAGCTGAGGCACGCCTATTCCACTGAATCGTTTAAGTGACAAAACCTATGGAGGCGACTGCTTAGGTTTTTTGGCCTTTGTTAGTTTAGAAGAAGCTTTCAAGACCTGCATAGTTCTCCCCGATTTTTCTAAATATTAATAAGTATAAGGTAGTGCAAGTTACTTGAGATGAAGGGAGGCTGGTTAACTGTAAGAACCAATCCTCAGAAATAAGGATAAATTCGGTCTTCTATCCTTAAACATCCGAGACATTCTTGAATCCCTTTGATTTGTTGTTAATGTGTGAGAGAGACTCTGATTTAAATGTACTGAGAATATTGAAGAGGTATTGCCTGTTTATAGGTTTTGACTTTTTTAACATAAAAGGCAGATAGATGCTCAGCTCCTAATCATCACATACTTGTAAATATAGCTGCCTCACCAAGAGTTCATCATACTTTGGCGCCTTCACCATCTCGATCTGAACCATTTTCAAAAGTCTCTTGTTTCCCTTAAATATCAATCTCAGGTATTCTCTGTTGACATGTAGATTAGTGGCATATAGCATCCCACTATAAAGTATAATGAGTTTACAAATTACGAATCTCTGTAAGATATGTGTAAATGTCTAGCTTGTATTTGATCTTCCCACCGAGTTCGTAAGGGGTAATCCTTAGGATGCTATCCTCAGCTTGCCTATCATTCATTTGAAATTGGTTGAATGGTCTTTGAATGAAATTCATCTCCATAAATGATATTACCTATCACTAATTAAAAATAAAATATTAATACTGACCTTAAATATATGGAAAAAACAGCCATTTTAATCAAAATACTATTTCTGAATGTGGAAACATCAAATGTAAAATTAATTTTTTAAAAAAAAGTGGGAGGAACTTAGAGAACTTCCCAAATAAAAACTGATATTTTTATGACTGTGATATTTTTGATTGGCATTTTTGAATGAGTACCTCCCCTTTGTATTAATCTTATTCTTTATTGATATGAGATTCAAATAATATTGATCTAAATTTGAATTTATAAAATTCAAAAATATCATAAATTCATTAATTAAAGATGAGCAAATCTCATGAGTCGATGCATCACAGTAATGACTCACTTTACAATTTCAAATTTTTATATTCAAAATCTGGGGGGGGAAGTTTCCTGCCCCGAAATTTTATATGCACCCAAGGGGGGAAGTTTCCTGCCCCCAAAAAGGTAGTTTCCTGCCCCATGCATAAAAATATGTAATTTTTATAATTTTCAAAGAATCTTTATCATCAATTATGATGTAGTTTTTTTAAAAAATTTAGCTTCAAATATCATTTCTACCTTGATAATCAATTTAAAATTTAATGAAAATTACATTAATTAATAAAAAAAAACACTTATTTTAGCCTTGTCAGTAATATATAATTTGATAAAGAATAATTATGTACCTTGAAAATTATATAATAATAAATGTTGTATAGTACATGGTTATGGTAATTGAAATTGAAATTTATTTGTTTCTATTAAATTTATTGCAAAAAACATAAAATTTAATGTTGGGGGCAGGAAACTTCCCCCCCCCCCAAAATCTTTTTAATCATCAAAATCAAAAACTTCGCCAGATCTCAATAAAAGGGAGGCAAAGCAACGAAGCAATTGCATTGAAAGTAAAAACTTTAAAACTTATACAAATTTCAAAAAACATTATGATCAATGGATAATATTGTGCCATGTTCAAAGGCCAAGATAAACTTGAGCTTAATTACCAAATGATATTAAAAGACTTTTAAGGATATTCTAGATAATCCTAAGCTTTAGGAATACTTTCTAAATGAAATCGATCGAGATTTGATTAAAAACTATATCGGAGAGAAGAGAAAAACAAAAGATGTACAATTACTTGAGTAAAGGCCAAAGAATACTCAATATTAAGTAAAATTGGGTAACTTAGGGGGTTGATACCGAAAATCTAAAAGATTGCTAGGAGATAAAGAATCAGTACTTCAAATGATTGCTCTTCTCAAGGCATTCAACTCTAGAATGATATTTCTCAACTTTCACTATTCATCATCTAACATTTCACAGATATTGAAAATAAATTAAGACTCAATCCAATTTAAAAGCTTAGGTAGTCACTTATTTCAGAGAGAAAATTTTATAGCAATGAGTTGAAACCTAGCTAAAGCATCAGCAGAGGTATATAATCTAGTCATTCAATATTTGGGATATTTAACGCATCTAAAAAGAGCTCAAATAATACTCACAATAAAAATCTTAAAGTTTCTCTTGGCAGCAGAATCAGTTATAAAATAATTACCATTAGAGAGGGACAAACTCTGATTAACACTATCTCCTCATACTTGAAAACTAATGTTGATATTAAAGTATTTGACTATGTGGATAAGAAGCTTTTAGGTATAGTGGAATCATCAATAAATAGACATCTGAAAGATATTGTATAGGAATACATTTTATTTGGGAAATAAATTAATAATTAATTAAATAAATAAACAATTAAATTCGTGGCAGTTAAGTGTGATGAAACCTAGACAATATGGTACATGTTCGATAGAGAATTTAAAATTAGCTGGACTTTGCTACTGGTTTTCCTCTCTACCGCATCCCTGGAGCGAGATTGCTCTGTTTTAATTTTGGCATTAAAATCAACTAAAAAAATCACCAAAATTTTAAACAGAGATATCGCTCCAGAGATGCGGTAAAGAGGTACCGCCAAGAGTAAAGTTCAGCTAATTTTTAATTCTCTATCGAACAAGTACCATATTGTCTAGGTTTCATCACACTTAACTGCCACGAATGTAATTGTTTATTTAATTATTATTAATTTATTTCTCAAATAAAATGTATTCCTACAATACTAAACAGCCAATGACTATGGGCTTAATAAGCCATTTATTAGATTCGAATTATCATTCATCGCTTTAGTCCGATTTCACACGAAATGACAATACCATTTTTTAATAATACTAAAATAAGAGTGGGTTCAATGAAAAAGAAGCAAAGAGAATAGTTAAAAGCAAAGATAACTTCTTCTACAATGATTTAATCTCAACTATCAGAAAAATAAATAAACTATATAGGGAGGACATGATCAAGATGATATCAATATCAAAGTAAAGCAAGACCCCTAACATATATTAATTGAGCTTATAGCAATTTTCTCACAGAGTAGAATACTTCTGACAATGCTGGGAAGTATTTTTCACTTAAACTTGGAACTGGAACAATTAGTCGTTGTGCTTCAGTCTGTAAATGATTACGAATTTGACTAACTAGAATAATTATTCCACTAAGACGAAGCTTTGTGGATGGGAGAACTTGGAAAACTGCAAACTGCAACCATCCACAAAAATCAAAAAAATGTATATAATATTGAGAGCAAGAGTCAGAAGATTTGGGGAGATCTGATAAAATCTTAAGATTTAGAAGTCAAAACTACTCTAGTTGAGATGCTCAGTTGCTCGTAATATTTGTAGGAAGGCTGCCAAGATTACAATCAATATATTAGTCAATACTAGCTGCAATAATCTTAAATCACCATCAGAATAATATTCAAATCCAGATGTCTACAGAGTCTGGAAAGACCTGGATGCAGGAACTATTAGAATGTTACTTGATTCATTTTGGGAAAAGTTGTTATTATAGTTCCAAACTAGACCCTAAAGTTGCAAACATAGAAGTTTCTCCATCCATTAGGCATCCAGTTATAAATAGATACCATTGAAAACTTATACAAATAAAAAAGGCCAAATGAATTTTTATACTAGTTCAATTCGATTACATTACTTGGAAGTATCTTTATTACTATCACTATAGCAAATTATACGGAGTATGGGATATAGGGTTAACCAGGTCTAAAATGTTCACTGCTACTTTTGAATAAGGTATTTTAAGAGTACTCGCTCAAGTTTATATCTAGCCGAAAGTTTTGAAATTCAAAGAGCGAATATTAAGTTTTGAATGACTTGTGTCAAGATTAAGGGGGAGATTTTATCGTCTGCTCAAATGCAGATGAGAGTCTTTCAAAAATTAAGAGAAAGATATCGAAAATTTTGACCATTCTCTACCTTTCATTATCTTTTGCAATGGCCATGAGATGGACTAGATGAAAAGCATAATAAAGTAAATTGGATCACAAAAAGGGAGAGTGATCATTTCATAAACCACTCTGGAGGAAATTTAATCTTGGTACAATGGGGCTTTTTAATCATAGCCAAGATAAAAGCTACGGATATAACATCAGATTCAGAGTGGACGCCTAAGTGCTTATTGTATGTGAGATTAACTCGGAGGGCTAATATTTTCAGATGAGGAATAGGAGTTCAAGAAATATGGGTGCTTTATAGTCAAAGTATCTACCAATAACTATCTTAAAAAAGTAGTAAATTTCACATAATTTGAAATAATAAATATCAATAGAAAAGCTGGACAAGTTAGAAAAGCTTGTGGCCCTGATCTATAAAAACGATTCAATAGGTGCTGTTGGAAGCAATCTCAGATGCAATAAAGGAAATGATGTGATGGCAAGTCTCGATGACTAGAAATAGGTTCTTTTGAGAAATTAGCGCAGAGTATGAATGCTTGAAATGCGAAATCTAAGTTATAAAGAGATAACCTTTAATATAATTCATGCAAATGTGTATCAAAATTTAAAAACTCACTCAATTCTCATTGATTTCAATTAAATGATTAATGATCAAGAATAGAGATATATTAATTACTTACTTTTTATATTATAAATTGATTTATACCTTATGTTTTAAAATAAGATAATAAATAAAAAATAATAATACGAACTATGTTTTACTTAAAAACTATTTATAAACTTTTTGACTTAACTTCATTGATAATTCAAATGTAATTTGATCAATAAATAATTAAGTTAATTAAAAAGTACTTTGTTAATTGGAAAAAAGATAATTAAATAAAAAATAAGCGGTAAGTATATATAAATGAAAGTTAACTTAGTTTAAAATAAAAGATTATTAATTTTATAGAGCTTTTTCTTAAAAATAAATTTAGACTTAGCTTGGAGACATATTGAGTATTTTTTAAATATATTATTATAAAAAATTTAAGTTTATTATTAATAATGGTCATCTACTTAAATATTAAAATTTTCTTTATCTTTGTAGTCTTTCAGGTCTTGTTGCATTTTGATACAATATGTTTATTTTTTAAAATACAAATTTTAGTGAATAATCAGTAACTCCATCAACATTACTTTAAGTATCCCATTTTAATTAGTTTTTATATATTTCCTATAATAAATTATGAATATCTAAGTGTTAGAGCAGAAAAGTATCATGAATATTAATAATTAAAAGACGAAATATATGAATAATTTAATATTCTTATCTTTGAATAAAATCAAAAAATAGTATAGCAGTTATATATCCCAAAAGAAATACCTTAAAATGTAGTAGAAAAATAATAAGTTATAAGCGAAGATGCAGATAATAAAGACTTTGAAGACTTAAGAAATACAGCCATAGCAATTCTTGCAAAATAAGATGAAGCCGATAAAATAATTTATATGCCAACAAAATAGCTGCTAAATTACCTTATTCTACGTTTGATACTACTACGTTAAATCATTTTAAATAGATATGAGTAAAAGAATTTAATCAATCAAAAACTGAATGACAGATTTAGAAAATGTGTGGTATAATCAGATATCTTGAAATTAAAAAGTATGGAAAAAGCAGGGGATAAATTTAGGGATATTAATAGTAAAATATAAGCACTAATTCATTGATATAAAAGAATATTGTAGGATTAAAACAGGCTATAATACATTTGGATAAATTAATAAAAAGAAGTTAAAAAAAGAATGGATTAGCCCTAATTACATAAGGTTAGGGTAGATCCTATATCTTGTGCAGAGTATGTTATTTTAAAGATAATATCTTTTAATCGATCTTAAATAGTGACTGCCCAAAATGCTAAATAATTATGTTTCTCTTAAAAATCGCAAGTCTGTAATTTTATATATAAGCAGGTAATAATGGATTTGCTACTAGGAATAAATTTAAATAATTATATTCTTATTGTTAGTAAATTGATTAGTTATTTTATATTTCCATATTCAGCTTGATAATAAAACATTAAGGGCCCGATAGCTTGAATTATGCAAAAGATTATTTAAAAAAGAAATATTAACAAACAAAATTAACATAGGAATAATGGGAATTTACATAATAAATGATAGAAATTTATTGTATTAGTCGTATTTAAGAATAATTAAAGTACAATTAAGATTGGATCTTAATAATAAAAACTTTGTCAACTCAAGGTAATATAATGTTATCTTAATTGTGTATTAATTTAAGGTGTTATTTTTAATATCAAAAATTGAGTTTCAATTAAATATTTACAGTGTCCTTTCTTTTCTTGAATCATTATTAAGAAATGCTAGAAGATAGCCACTGGCACTTACGTTCTTGTGACAAGTACTGCGTTGTTAACGTTTAGTTAAACCAAGCACGTTTAGGTGTTAAGATGAGTCTATAATTTTGAATATTTCTTTTTAATTTTCTTCATAATCATCTACCAAAATTTATGATTGATATTTTGATTATGAATATCTTATTTTATTATTTATTTTTTATTAAATATGATTCTAAATATGATTTATAAAAATAATCATTCATATTTGGCCTTTAATTCAATTAATTTGTTGATTAAATAAAGTAAGACTATATTTTAGAAAGTAAAAAATAATCAAATAATTAATATTTATAGTCTTTTTTATTGATTTAAAATTACTCATATAAATTGGCAATAAAACTATTTTGGTAACAAGTTGATATTGAATGTAGCTGAAACAATCGACTATTAATATAAACTTTAAGTTAAGCTCAATTAAAATAGCAATTAATATAATGAATCAAATGTTATAGTTAACCAGATATGCGAGAAGAAAAGAACTATAGAAAAGATCGATCTAAATCAAAATAAAAAAAACTTAATTAGTGCAAAATTACTAGAATAAAAAAGAAGCGATTAAGAAGTATTCTGGTTTATCATTTGAGTGGTGGTTATTTAATTATCATTAACGGTTAAAAGATAATGATGCACAATAAACCTTTTTTGTTCATATTAAGTTTAGTCATTAATTGTTTATAAGATGGATAAATTAAAATAAAGTGAATTTAACATGCACCGATTTAGGATTTTGACCTCTTAGTTCTGATCCACCTATTTAGGTTTTCGAAAATATTTTTTCATCGACTTAAAATCCCCTCCCCAAAAATATTACATATTAATTAGTGTTTAAAGCTTGCTTACACGGAACTCTTATATGAAAGATTCAAAAATAAAATATTAAATATTTAATTAAAATCTTTAAATTCCATTTGTTAACATGTAAGTTAGATCAAAATCAAAAATGTTTGAAATTATATTTATAAGTAATTGCTTCTAAACATTAATTAAAGTAATTAGTCTAATTGATTCTTTAAAAAGCATTAACTAAATAATTTTAATGTTAAGCACTAGCCCATGAACCTTAATTAAGGAAATTTCTTAATTGCGTTTCATTTGAATGATTAACATCCCTCTCACTGATGCTTTGAAAACCAAAAATATGGAGTATCATTGTAAAAACACAAAAATATTCATTTAGTTTTTATCTCAGCCAACTTTTGAGATATGTGAAAAATCCTCTTTTATTAATTTCAACCAGAGAATCAATTGCTAAAATAACTATATTAGAGTATTTTTAGAACTATAAATCAACTTATTAAATATATAAGATTATTTATATATAAATAATGACGAATAAATGTAGAAGAAAGAGATTAAATGTCAATATAAAGCAATATCACAAGGTAAGATTAGAATATTGCTTAATTATAAATGATTTGGAATATTAATCAAATACAAATTAATATAGAGACAGGCGTAACTGCCATGTATTAGAGCAGCTATTAATTTCAATTAGTTTTTAAAAAGATCAAATTTAAGAGTAGTAATTTGATAAAAATAAAATCTACATTATAGGTTTTAAAAAAATACAATAGGCACTCAGTACATTTAATTAAATTATCAATAATTATTTTAATAATAAATATTGAAAAAAGTGCAATGTACAATTTGTATATAAATATGAACAGAAAGTGTACAAAATGCTAAATAAATGCAATTTATTACTTATTAATTATCAAATATACACGTATGGTTGTAGGATTGATATATTATCGTGCATTCTTTAGCTGTTTTTCTCTCTGTTTTATGATCATTTTTTTTAACCTATTTTCTAAGGTTGTTTATTGTAGTATCATCTGAATTCATTAACTCTGGGTCAATTTCTCCATCCTGTATAAATCTATCACAGATGTATTTGGCGAGACAGTCTGCATTAAATGGAAATTACTTTTCGTTATTTATCATAGAGGTTGTGAATTCTGAGCTTAAGATCCTTTTCTTAAATGGCCATTTCGCTTTATAGGGAGTATTATACTGAAAGGATGAAATTAAAGCACAGTCACGACGCATAGTTCTGTGTGATCCTATGTGACAAAACCGCATAATTGTGAAGGGGATAAGCCTTAAGAAACTAACCACCCATCTGAGTAACAAAATCCTGGGAGCCAAAACAAACCCGGTCTCCAAATACAGGACGCCAATTGTACTAAAGGGAAGAAAAAGCATAAATTATTATATAATCTGTTTGGTTTAATCCCCAGTATTAATTTCTGTAAAGCATTAAATAATATTAATAATACTGAAAGGATCATGATTTGAAATCTCAAAAACTTGAGAACCTTTGTATCTGATTTCTGTATTGATATGCTTGAGCGTGTATGAAACCTTCTTCTTCAAAGAAAACTTTGATGTTTTCTTTCATATCCGAATGAAATAGAGCATTCAAGTTTATTTCATCCAAAGTTATCAAATGAGGTTCTATCTCTGAATTGACAACATCGACACAGTACTGTGAAATTACGATCTTTAACTCCTCTCATCTAAAGATGTTTTGCAAGTATTTTCATAGGGTTCTTTAGCTAGTGTTTGAAACCATAGTAACAAAAAACATTAATTTTCTTATAGAACTTACTGAAAAGGATGCGATAAAGTTTATCTACAGCATCAAAGTACTTTGTATTAAAACCCCATGTTTCAATTAAGAAAAAAGATAGGGGGTTACAAACAATTAATGAAAAATTAAATTATAACTTGCTGAAATTATATAAAATTAGATTAATATTAATTTTAAACACCCTAATTGGTTTATTTTATAAGGAAAATTAATCGAGCCAATAATTCTAATAATTAGCTCAAACATTTATAATTTACACCATTAAAATCTTTCTTTATAATTATTTTTTTAACTCCTAACCTTCGTTCTTAATTGACTAACGGGGTTTTATGTAACACTTCATAGTTGAGCTAATGAAAGATGGAGTCCTTTACTAGAGAGGTTTGAAGATAGTTCATTAACTAATGAAGTTTTTTTTTGGCTAACTTTGATTTATTTTCTCGATATTGCGCTCAAATTACATAGTGGTACTAAGCATTTTTTTTTCCTTTATAATCTCCTCTTTTAAATCAGGCACATTTTAGTATTTCGAGTAAAATCTCCAACACAATTCGCTTCTCCAAGAAGATAAATATCAACAAACTCGATGTTTATTTTACTTACAGATGAGCTTCTTATAGAAAATTGGTAGTTCTTACCAATTCTCGTTGTTGATCTAGCAAATTATAAAAAATCATGAAAATTAATCGCTTTTCCAGCTAAAAACTCAAGTTCTCCCAAATCTGCGAACACATATTTCAATTTCAGTTTTCTGATAATGACTGCACCTTATTATAGCAAATTATTTGCTCGCCATCCTTGTCATTTATCTCTTGTAAAAAAGGTTTATTATAAACCAACTTAGTCTTTTTTAAGATGAATAGTGAGAAGGTTTTGCGATTTTGTTCGTTGCCAGAGAATCATAATGTGGTTGAGTTTAATGGATACAGTTTAAAACTTGATTAAACTTTTTTACCAAAAAATAAAATTCATCAAACTAGAAGATGAAGAAATGTGTCTCGTTTAAACTAGGTTTTTCTTTAGAATATTTGGTACTCATTTAGTATTATGGAAATTAAAATTTCAAATTAGATTCAAAAAATGATATGCTGAACCAAAGATTTAAGTATTTCATCATTATATATATATATATGATGTTGTTAAATTATCTTTATTTATATCATATAATTAATAAGTATAATCTTGCATTTATTTATCATTTTTAACACTCTCTGTTATTAAAACCCCATGATTCTATTTAGAATTGAATTAAGGAGTTAAGAATAAACAGATTAAGTTTAATTGTTAAAATAGAAATAATTAGGATAAATTATCGATCAAAGAATTATATCTGATCGTAAATTCAAATTAATTACAGCAATATCAAAAATATTAGTAGGATCATTAAACTTTAAAACGAAATCCATCCTACTTATTAAAATTAATTTTTGGACATTTTTAAAACTTTAAGCCATCAAGAGAGTAATGACTCCTCAACCTACCACTAGTAAGTATTTTCTTCATTTTCATCTACACTCACTCTTATTTTAATTCTTAATAGTATCATGGGGTTTTATTTTTGTTTACAATAAATTGGCACTCATTAAAATTTCTTTAAAAAAGTAGCTATTTTACGCAGGCTAAATTTATAAAAACTTTTTCATTAGTTGACACAATTTTACTCATTTTAATATAAGTTTATATCTCTCACAGAGAAAATATTTCTAAATAAATATGGTATTAAAATGAATATTTGTCTAATATGATCTTAGAGTCATGTAAAGTTCTATTCAATATATCTTAAATTATATTTTTAGGGATAGTAGGATAACTTGACCTTAACAAAGATGTCAAAGATATACCATTCACAGACTTATGATGATTTCCAGGTATTTGTGAAAATATTCTGCATTTACATAGGTTATAGAATCACCTATATCCATCTACTTAAACCCCTACTTGTTACGTTCTTATTATCCTCTCAAACCCCTAATTATTCCGAAAGCATCTATTATTAAAATTTTATTTGGGGAACATTTCCCTTGCCTGAACTACAGCGTGCAACCACTGGACACCTTATCTCTTTTTTTTTCTTGTTTTTTTTTTAGATTTATTTCGAATATTTAGTTGTCATCAAGCTCCATGTTTTTTTTCTGATTTTTTAACGTATAATCAGCTTGACATATTTGAAAATTACTATAAGACAAATTTTATTAGTTATTAATTGGTAAATATTAGAATAAATTAAATGATTTAACATGAACATTCCAAGGATACTTTATAATAGGTTATAAAAGCATTATTAACACTTAATTTCACGTACAATTTAGAGATAATTAATTCATAATAATTTTTCCAAATAAATAACAGATTAATAAGCTGTATGTATACATTTATTATCATATAAAGTAATATAAATATGTAGAGATTTTTAGATTAATAGATATATGAACTGGTATCTAAACTTTGATAAATATTCTTATGTTGAACTTAATTATTTTAGCAATTCCTAATATAGTTTTAAAATAGTAAATGAAATTAGATAATAAATAATTAGATTTGTTTTTAGAAATCATAGAATCCAATAATATGGTGAAAATTTAATATGCTCCGAGCACACATATCACCCAAAGAATCATAGAACTTTAATCATAACAAAAACTTGTCATAAATATAGAGAGAAATAAAAGAAAGTATATATTTAATTCTCCATTTAAAAGAGCTTTATATGCAAGTCTAAGAGGTAATAAATTTAAGTTCATTAAAGAGATATTTTAAGAAGATGAAATGTGAGGTTTTAAACAATTATATACTGCTTGAATGTAAATATACCTGCTCATCTACATAATATTGATGGTGATACTTACGAGACATTTTTAGTGAATTATAATAATATCCCAGATTGGATTAAGAAAAAAAAGTAATAGAAAAGTTTATATATATTTAAGTATCCATTATTTATCGTAGACGATTGTAATGACAAAGTTAATAATCTAATGAATTTTTAATTTCATAGTAAACAACCAAATGAAGACATCATTTAGTATCAATATTTATAACTAATTATAGCCACAAAAGAGTTAGAAATAGAAAGCTTTTTAATTCTGAAATACGACTATATTACTTCTCCATTATCAAACTCCCATACAGCACTATGAGTTATGAACATATGAAATAAAAAATTTTAAACTGTAAAGTTTTATATGAATTTATAGGAAATTATAAATATATGATAGCTACTTGAGTGGTTCAGATATAATATTCATTCAGATACTTTAAAATAATAAAAAAATAACCTACAAATTTACATGTTCAATTAATATTGTATTAAATAAAATGGGTAAATCCATTATTTCGCGGTAAAAAGATCAATGCAATTCATCTTGAGCAACCCTAATTTTATACTAATGTGGTATATTCAGTGATTTATAGAATTTTATTATAGATATAATATGTAAGTTGCCATTTAATTTATTCGCTATTGAATGATAAATCTGAAATATAGTTCCAAATACATAGAAGTGAGCCTTTTATAAAGTATCACGATATAAAACAATTTTAATATGGATGCAAATACCCCTAAATGCAAGCTAATTCACAAGCTCTGTGTCTATAAACCAAAATAAAATACTTAGAAATAAAATGAAAATAAGAATCAATCGGTGAAAATTGACTTTGCTTCATTAAAATAAACAGATTGGTATGTTTAAGCTAGGCAAAATATCAATCAGAAGCATTATTTTAGTCATTTAATATTTTGATTAGAAATTATTATGATTCTTTACTTTTCCACCTTTTACAATTATAAACATAGACATTCAAATCTGATTCCCTTAAGAGTGGTGTTAAGGAAAATTAAAGTAAAAGTTATCCCTATGCAAATTTTAAATTATATTTTATTATTTAAAGTTGATTTAAACAAAAGCTATATTAAAACAACAAGAAATTATGCCATCGTCTACAAGCAATAATATCATCTGTTAATATTGTTCTAAATCATACGTTAGATAACATATATGTATAAACCCCAAATAAAGTACAATAGAAATCCTAGTTGTTATATTTGAGCAAGATTCAGATTCATAAGCAAAATAACAAGATTAATCCATAGAAGTTAGTTACATATTTAATATATAGAGCTAGTATAGAATATAGTGGAAATTGAAGAATAACACTCATAATTCACAAAAAATTAAGAGAATAATGATGATTAATGGAGGAAATAATTCCATTTTTATGGCTTTTATTACCCTATTAACTATAAATAAATAGCTAATCAATCATGTTTAAGACATAATATCACAGATTTGGTATATTAATATGATGCTTTTGTAATTAATTTGTATTTAAAAACAAAATATAATTCTTTACATATATCGATTAAGTTAAGAGTATATTAAGTTATTTTAAACTAAAGAAATAAGGTGATAAAAATATCGTGAAAATATCATTAATAAATTTTGAAAATTAAAAATACTTTAATTAATCAGATAACGTAATATATTTATAAATTTTAATTAAATTCGTAATTATAATGGAATAAAATTTTTAATAAAACACAAAAACAAGTCTGACCTCAATACCAAAAATTTTTGAATAATCTTAAGTAAAGACCTTTATTTCTGATTTTTCAAATAAATAATCCTAATTTTAAATTGAATTAGAAGAAATAGAATTAATTGTTAAGAAATCTAAATTAAATATATCCTAATTTTATATATTTACATCATTTTTCTAATTTTTTCCAATTTATTTATAATATTTTAATAAATAGCTCATCTAAGCTTCATCATAGTTCTTTAGCTCTAATACGGTTTTTGTGATACATATTTAGGATAAATTTATAAACTTAAATAAAGTATACAATCATACAAACTGCCCTCAATATAAAATGATTTTGGAAATCAATAAAATAATTATTTAATATTATCTAATTAAAACATAAGTAATATTTTTATTTATGATTTATACAATAGTCTTAAGTTTTCCTCATTTTTTCATACTTTAATATAATTAAGATTTATATAATATTAGGCAGTTATGCTGATTTTTTATTATTCATTTTACTAATTATTTTCTATTTTATCAATATTACGGAAATTTAACAGTTTTGGAAAAAATAAATATTGACAGACTGTAAATATATGATATATCACGAAGAAACAAATTAGTAAATTTAATTAATAATACATTAGAATAATAATTAATCAGCAATTTCGATATTTCCATAGTATAAATCTATTTCAATATTAATCCAAGATATTATATAAATATATATATATATATATATATATATATAATAATGATATATCTAATAAAGGAAAGAACTACATAAATAAAGTTATTAAAAAATAAACAATAGATTAAGAGATAAATTGACTTTAAAATAAGTTGATTATTTTATATCTCAAAAATATAAGTTAGAAAGTATTGTTTTATCTTAATATGGAAATTAATTATGACATTTCTTATATAAAGTGAATTTTAATTAATATTTGGACAAATTAGTCTAGGCTTAGAGAAATCAAACAATGGTAAATTCATAAAATCAAGTTGGAAAGCCTTAATTGTGTATGATAGCAGAGAATCAATTTAATAAAGATCTAAAAAGAGTCATAACCAGGATATTTAACCTCAAAAATGAAAATTGCCTATTTTCTAAAAACATTGCAATACCTCTTAAATAGTTATAGTTAAGATGAACAAAACATTCTAAATAGAGTTTCAAACAATTAAGCAATATAAAAAAGCAACTCATTCAATTCTGCAATTAAGATATTTCAAAAGAATACCATACAATAGATTAACTATAAACAACAAGGCAACGAAAGGATCAAAAGAACTCCATAACTTGATTGTTGCAATATCAGAGACATCAAAAGTTCCTCCCATAATATTATAATCAACCCCAATCCTCAATACATCATAAAAAATCTTTATACATTTTTAGGACCAAAGCATAACTAAGCAGCCTGTTTGTCAACAACAATAATCATTTAAGATAGGATGTAAATTCTTTTACCAAATTTAAACACAAATGAACAGTCCACAAAAAGATTATCAGACTAACTATTAATAGACTATTAAATATTCAAACAATTCACCCTTAACAAATCAAAGATAGTATTGTGACTTTATTCAAACATCATAAAAGAGTAACTCAAAGCCAAAGTATGCAAGTGTAAATAATGAAAAGTCTAGATAATATAACTAAAGGCTATTAAATTTCCTGAGATAATTATGAAACACTTCTCAAATCAATAAATAAGGCAAGGTTATTGAATCCCAATGAAATATTTGTAAACAAATGGAAGTTCAATTCAAATAGGATATCTGTATTGGTAGTAAGCAATTAACAACAATACTTTATAATTTAACAACAGTAGATAGGCTCATTTTTATATTTAAATTTTAACAAATGCTGTGAGTTCCTAAAATATTGGCAACTGGATCTGATTAAATGGATTTACACAATTTAAAACAACTTTTGACCACTAAACCATGTTGCTAAAAGAATTCATCCGGCGTCATATCTCAAAAGCATTTTCAAGAAAATTTTTTTAAAAAAATTGTGTATTATAGCATTTGATAATGTATAAACTCCAAATTTTTCAATATTTTTAGATAAAAGTCTATCTAGTAATCATTCTAATGTACCTTAATGTTCATAGGTAGTTTCATTACAAAAATGTATCAGAAGGCGCACTAGTGTCAGTATTAGCCTTATATATAATCAAAGTTTACATATAATCCATGATATAATAAGATTTGATATTAAATAATAAATGACTTGGCTATCAGGAACCTATAAAAGCATGGGAAAAAAGCAAATCTTTGAGGACATGCTGATGTTATAAATAAACAAACCAATAATACTCATGTCTGCTGCTGACAAAAATATCAAATTCAAAAATATAGATGAACTTAAGCAATGAAATAACTTCAATCAGCAAAACGGGATGCTTAAAAATAAAATCAACCTGACTAAGTCAGTGCTATAATCATTCAGAATATATAAAAGTTTGAAGAAATTAACTAATGGATAAGTAAACACAAGCTAGTCCCAATAGCCTAATATTAGAGTGTAATAGTTCTACCAAGGGAAAAAGTCCTTGTGCCTCTGTCTATAAAATCAGATGACATAACTCAACTTCAAATTCCATTTACTAGAAAATATTTAATTAAAATAAAATGAATATTAAAATCACCAGTTAATAAGATTTAGGGAGACATAATTTATAATAATAATTAAAACATCTTATGAGTATCTATTTATAGATATTTTCTTACGCCCTAAGTCATTGCTAAAATAAATACAATAGAGGATGCTATGCTAACTTGGACATAATAATATTAATAAGGAATCTATTCAAAGTGAAGAGAGGACTCAACTAAATTACTACTTGCTTGCATTTATCCACTACAATTTCGTAAGCACCAAAGTGGGCTTTGTTTCCAAGCAATTATAGCATAAGTCAATTATAACACATAAATTGCACGTTTAAATTATTATAAGATCAACAACATAAAAAAGTCATTAAATAAGTATAAATCCTACTTTAAATAATAATAATAATAATTCATTATAAAGTATTGCACATTAAACTTAAATTACATAATTATCGAATCCAGGAAAGTTATCATCGAATAAATGTTTTGCTTTATTAGATTTTCTTTATTTTCCTATATTTTATGTTGTTCTGTATCGATAAAAATAATAACAATAGTAATAGGAGAAATGAAAAATGTATAAATTAAATAGTTTAATCATCATAGCCACAATCACTGATGTCATCCTAGTTGATCTTCTTGTCATTCTTACTACCTCTTTAGGCCACTTTGCGAAGTTAGCGTCCTTCACAAATGCAACTAGACTTAGGCAGGACCACTGTAAAAATAAAGATATAGATATCATTTTTGTTGCTTACTTTTTATTGATTGAATAGTAGCCCTCATAGCAGTTATATTTAATATTAATCACTTATTAATTCACTCTATTTAAAAAATATAGTAATTCTGTAAATGAAGTCTTTTTAATAAACACATATTTAGATATTCTATAAATTAGAATTAAATATTAATTTTTAATTAAAAATTGATTTAATTAACATAAAAAATTGTCAATGTTATGTCAAAATATATGAATGTAAACATGAGCGTTGAAACAATATCTATTTAAAAACAAATTAGAAATATTCACACCTACTACTACAACTACTATTGAAAGTTCAAATCCAAATTTTTTAAACTTAACATCATCAGTAATATTTCAACAGCCATTAATTTGATTACTACCTGGCTTGAACTTGAAATTGGAATTAATGGGAGTTTCTACATCAGACTATAATATTCTTTTGATAATGATTTTGAATATACTTTAAAAGTATTGCAGTTATATAAAACAACATAAAATAAAATTAGTCATGAATTGGGTGCTAAAACCTAATTAAGTAGCTTTTATACATTCCCCAATTTCCCAGTGAGAATTTATAATTATTGGAAAGGAGTAGATTAAATAAAAAGAAATAAAATCATTTTAAGAGAGTTGAATATAAATTAATACAAATGAACATCTCTTATCATTAAATTCAGTTATTTTTATAAATTAAGCAAAATGAAATAAACTTCCACGCAATCTCATGCAATATTTCTCATGCTTAAAATTGATTACTGAATTATTTTCATGCTAATTTAAGCGGAATGAAGCAACAACAATAGTAAAATTAAAACAGGGTGCAGCCTATAAAAAAAATCCTATTTGCAGCAGGAGTTAAGTGATTCAAAAAATATTACGATTCAGGTGGCAAATAGCTTACAGAAGATAAAACTGAGAATTTTATTAAGAAAAGTCAGTTCCAGTCTTGTTCGATTACTCTGAAGTGAGATCTCAATTTGATAATTGAATAAAATGCCTAAAAAACTCAGGCCTTAATTTATAAAAACATGAGTCTCCTCCAAAGAATGGGAACAAATACCAATTAATTATAGTATGTAAAAATTGTGAACTGTCAACATTATGCATTTATTTTTTTATTAAAAGTAAAATCAAATTAAATACATGATAAAATTATTTAGATGATCTTAAAATAAAAATAAAGCAATGAAATCAACGCTAAAACCAGCTATTAAAGTAAGTAAAACTTAATTATTTATATTATTTTTATATAAACTTAATTATTATTGATTTAAATCTTCAGATTTTTTGTAATAATATATTCTAGAAATTCATACATATAAAGTAATGGATATTATCTTTTAAAACAAAATATATATTTATGATGCAAAAAATAAAAGAAATATAACTTAACTCTTTGACTGTATTACAATTCAATTAAAAAAGAATTGATAATTAAAGAAACAGTAAAATATTACCGCCGCACACTTAATTGTGCTCAAAAGTAGAACAATTTTGAATATTGCAGGAATACATTTGATTTGGGAAAATAATTTATAATTAATAAATAAATAATTTAAAATCGTGGCAGTTAACTTTCTGGAAACCTAGACAATATGGTACTTGTTCGATAAGAATTCAAAATTAGCTGGACTTTACTATTGGCGGTACCCTCTATCGCATCCCTGAAGCGAGATAACACGACTTTAATTTTTAGTGATTTGTTTAGTTGATTTTAATGGTCAAATTAAAATAGATTTATCTCGCTTCAGAGATGCGATAGAGGGGTACCGCCAATAGTAAAGTCCAGCTAATTTTGAATTCTCTATCGAACAAGTACCATATTGTCTAGTTTCCAGAAAGTTAACTGCCACGATTTTAAATTATTTATTTATTAATTATAAATTATTTTCCCAAATCAAATGTATTCCTGCAATATCATGAAATATAATAGCGTTTTTCATAGCACAATTAAAGACTTTTTGCATATAGGTTAATATTACTTAATAATTTTCAATTTCATTTTAGTTGTAATTAATTCCTAATATTTTGTATTTTATCAATAATTTCTCTATAATAACTAACGCAAATCTTGACATCTCTAACTAAGATTTATAAGTAAATCTGTTGGCAAAACTTTCCATTAGAACTATTAACAAAGAGAATCACCTAGAAATACTAAAGAACTAAAGTTGCCAGATGAACTCATTAAACCGTGTGGCTATGCTTCATCTCAAATAGCTATTAGAAATAACTAATAAATTACTACATTCGGCTTGGGTGCTATGGAAGAGGCCTTTAAATCTAGAGGAATTCCATTAATTTCTGAGGTATTCTCTAAAGATTATTTTTTCTAAAATTATATGAATTATTTGAGATCTAAGAAAACTTCTGTTTAGTTTCATATTTAATTGAAGGAAGATTATTGTAGGAATACATTTGAAATGGGTAAAATTATTCTAATTAAATTTATTGTTATTCAAAATCGTAGCAATTAAAGTTGACTAATTTTTACGATTTTGGGCTCATTCTATAGAGAATATTTAAATTTAGCTGAAATTTATTAGAAGTGGTACTATTTTATCTCATTCCTGGAGCGAAATAACTCGGCCTTAATGTGAGTGTACAATTTACTAAATTTTGAAATGTTTAATTAAAGTGGAGTTATCTCGCTTCAGGGATGACATAAAATATTACCGCCAATAATAAAGTCTAGCTAGTTTTGAATTCTCTATTGAATGAGCCCAAGATCGTTTAAATTGGACAACTTTAACTGCCACGATTTTGAATAACAATAAATTTAATAAGATAGATTTTACCAATTTTAAGTGTATTCCTACAATAATACAAAACTGAAACTTATCATCTCAAATAGAGCTAGTGTTAAAAGTGCTATCAAGATTTTTACCATCAATCTAAAGTACTTGCAAGTGTTAAGGTTATAAATTTAAATTTTTCAGTAAAAAATTATTCTCTACATTAAGAAAAATACTGTTTTGGGGATGAAAGTTCACCCATTCTTAGATGCTCTTTCGAATAGTGTTTAGATTGAGCAAGTGAGATAGGAATGAATTAAACTATATTGGTATCAAGAATTGGGTTGGGGTTATTAAAATTAGAATATCAATAAAATAAATCATCAAGATAAATTCTAAAATTTTCTGTAATTGGATATAAAGAACATAAACATATCAACACTGTATTAAGAAAGGTTGAGAATAAATACCAATTAAAAAAAGAACCACATGAAGCCTATCAAGAATAATTGTTGGGAGAGTATAGCGACAAGTTAAAGAACTGCAAATAATCCAAGCATAACGCTGCTTATTTCTTAGAGTGTAAGACATTTGGGCAATTACTTAAACCATTAGAGTACTATATGTGAATTAAGCAATATTATTATAATTATTTAATGCTATACGGAAATTAATACTGGGGTTTAAGCCAGCAGATATATAAAAATAAGCCATATAATATTTCCTTATCATGAAAAAATATTGTCCTATTTACTTCGAGAATTAATCAAATTTCTTTGCAAAACTTGGAATAACTCCATCGATTTTGAGTAAATTGCATGAATATTATTTTCAAAGTTTCTCTTAGTAGATCACGTATTGATTAGCATGCACTGCTCATTTAGATACTACCCATTCTTATTAAAATAGCCAAACTATTATTCATATTTTTCAAACAAAATTTGCCCTGGTTTAAGACATCTTCATTGGATATAATAAAAGAAAGTCTACGAAATAGTAAGTAAGAATATATGGAATTTTTAATTTTAAGGAGAAAATAATCAAAACTGAAAATGTATTACCAGAATCGTTTGAAAGGTCTTAATTAATTTTAATAGCCTCAAAACAATTCTAATAGCCTTAAATCAATTTCTGTTATTTTGGACATTAAAAATAGAGATAAATCTAATTTTTCTCTATGTATATATGTTGTGCCATATTTTCAGTCTCTTGTGATTACTACCTCTGAGAAAGTATATCAAAGCTTTGGAAAAAATGCAAATGCCATTTTGTTATATATTTATATAATTTATTGTTAAAGTACTGTTAATTGAGACAACTCATTATTATTTAATTAAGTTTAAAGATTAAATAAAAGCTCTTCAATTAAACTGGAACGCATAAATTTAAACTATTTATCCATCAAAAATTGTTTGATAATTACAATGCTTAAAATATAATAAGTCAAAGATTTGAAAGTTTATATTGTTTTAAGTTATTTATTAAACTAAAAAATTGTTAATGCAATGATTCTGTTTATTTAGACTACGCTGAACACGAATCTAGAATGTTTTATATTATATCTTATAATATGACGGAGAAATAAACAATATAATTTTTTTATAGGATTTGATGATCAAGTATTTTCAACATCAACTTTTTAAGATAAAAATTTACCGAGAGAGTGTCACAGAAATTCATGAGTATGATATGACCTGGAATTAAGCAAATTTACTAAATTTTAGGCTCATTAGCAAGATCTTCACATCCGAGTGCAAATTATATAGCCATATTATATTTATTTTTCTTTTGCATTTTTACCTATAACTTCACATTTGAGATATAACTCCCATTTTTTAAAGAAATATTTCTTATTATGATATACTATAAAATAGTTTCTTAAGTTTGAAATAATGTTTAAAACTGTAAAAATAATCTATGTCACTCTTACTAAATTTAAAAGAAATTTAATAATATATTAGAAACTAATGGAAATGATTATAATGAATTAGCGAATGTTAAATTATATTATAAAATTATTAATCATAAATAATGACATCCAAATACCGATAAATCCACCAAAAAAATTAAGATTCATTTGATGAAAGAAGATGAAAAGAAATATATATTTAGAGATTGAGATAATGAAGATGATGATAATTATCTTATCAAATTAAAAGTGATTGTATAAAGCTATAATAAAATGTAATAAAATAATGTGATTTAATGATTTTTGTAATATAGTCAGCATATATATAAAATTTGGATATTTAAGTTTTTTTTATATATCTTATAAGGCAAGCTATAGAATATTTTTTATGGAAATGTGATAGCGATATCGATGAAGAAGATTATTAAAAAGCATATAAATTAGCATTATAAAATTTGCATCAGAGTATATGAAAGATCAAATCATCAAGGAAAAGAATACATCATTCTTGCGATTATTAGATTTGTGGCAATAGGCATAAATCAAATTACAATTTCGCATTATTAATATATATTTATATAGAAGACGATGATATAGCAACAAGATGTCCTAAGAAATTATATATATTAAAGTATTTGCAAAAAGAAGAATATTTAATGAAAGTTTAATAAAGAAAATAATGATCAAAGAAACTGTAAATAATTCATGAATTTTAGATACAAAATGAATTAGTTAGTATGAACATTTCCACTATCTTTTTATTATAAATATTTCGTTTGTTTACCAGTTGATTCTTGAATAACTAAATTATTACTGGATAATATTAAAATGTTTGAACAATAAATAATAGAAGAGCAAGAGTATTACACATATATGTTCGTGTTTCACTTAGTCAATCAATTGTATTATAATTATTTAAAAAGAAATAAAATTAAATTTGATTTATAGGATAACAAAGAAATACCAAATTTATGCAAATGTACAAAATAAATTATATAAATTGAATCATAACCACTACATAAAAGGACAGTAAAAGTTATGATTTTATAATTATCTATCATAAATAGTTAAAAATAAAAAATTAATTAAGGAAATAAATTAACGTAATATATTTATAATTATAATACCTGTAATTAGATTTAAAATGAAATTGAAAATATGCTTCTGACTTGAACCTCTCTCAATATTGGAGCTTATTCTTTGCTAAAACATTAAAGTAAAATCATAGATTTTTCAATAGCAAATTTAAAAAACTCTTTAAATAATAAACAGCTAACAAAATATCCAATTTATTCTCAAATTCTTTATTATATATGATAAAAATTGGGATATTGCAAAAAAGGCTATCTAAGTAAACTCTCTCAAGAAAATGATAATTATTTTGACATAATCATTAAATAAATGATAGTTAGTACCTCTGATTAACTACAAATAAAAATAAAATAACTTTATTCATACTAAAGAACTTTACAGTTATAATTTATCATAGTATGTACAAAAGCACTTATTTACTTCATTTTTCTTTCCTAAAAATAGAATTTAATTTATTTCTATATAGTTTTGTATTTTTAAAATTTATAAATTTCACTTTTGTTTTTTATTTTATAAATATTATTAATGAAGCCGTATAATTTATTAGATATATTAATTATTGAATTATCAGATAAATTCCAATAATTAATTGTCTAATAATGTTTATTTATATAGCAAAAAATGAAAATGTTCAAGATGCATTCTTTAATAAATTATCTCAGATATTATTTATTAGATTCTATAGATAAACAAAAATGAGTCATATCTAATTCCTTCTAACTAAATTTTAATTAAGATTGTATATTCGTTGAAGATACTAAAGAAAGCGAATCCAGAAGTAAATATTCTAATTAATTAAAAACATAATAAAATTAAGGATTTATAGTGTTAATAATTTATTGACTAGCGATCATATATTAAATGTCATTATCAATAATATTATCAATAGAATTAATGAAGGTGGTATTAATATAAAAGATTAAGAAATTATAATTCTTCATGACGACAATTATTAGAAGTTACAGATGTTTATGATTAGTTGAGAAAGAAGTAAATTGCGTAAGAGAAGTAAATATACAAATAAGGAAAACTTAGATTATAAAATTACAGAATAATTTTCGTAAGCAAAGCATTAACAGTTGGAATGGATCGCCAATTTACTAAATTCATTGTAAGAATTCATATTATTGTTACTGCTAATACCCCATTACACTTGAAGTAAAATGATTAGCTAAATAAAAAACAAATTGTATCTTTTATTCCCAATAATTAAACCAATCTAATACAGTAGATAAATTATAAAATATACCAGATCTTCAATTAAAAGAATTGCATTCATATTCCATCACAATTGCTTTAAATATATCATCATTTTTATTTTATGTTTAAAGTTTATGCTTTTTATTTGATATATTGACCAATATAACAGATGAATATCTAATAAAATTATTACCACGTTTATTTCAAAGAAATAATAATGTAAACCGTTAATATTTCGATAGAAACAACAAATGAAGTTGAAATAATGAAATAAATTTTAAGAAATAGGAATGTAAAATATTTATTTAAATATAAATTCAGTTAAAATGTGAGAATAAATATCTAAAATAAGAGTGCATGAAGTCAAGCAGATTAATATTCAATATAATAGTCATATTCAATTTATAAAAAACAAATTAGTTTTTATTGCATCATATCGAAAAACATTAGATTTAATATTATCACATCAACATATGATTAAATGCAATGAATTTGATTGCAAAGAGAAAAAATAAAGAGCAGATAATTACAATATAATAATCTCATACTAAATTCCTTGTTTTATGTAAGGTATACTATAAAAATCAAAATAATAAGTGCACATAACCTAGCTATAAAATCATTCCAAAATGAATGCCAAATTATTAAATATTTATATATTTATGTTAAATGGAAGATATAGAATGCTCATTGATCAATTCAAAATAAAAGTATAAGATCAATTATAATCAATTAAAGAACGATAGAAGTCATGAATTAATTACAGCAGGCTCAAATTATTTTAAAATGAACATTTTAATGATAAATAAATATCAGAAATGATATACAAAATAGGACTACAAGTAAAAAGTAAAATAGCAATGATAAATCACATTAAATTAGATATAGATAATTAAAATATATGGGTAGTATGACAAACACTCACCCCCCATAATGTATACTTTTGAAGATGTATTCTGATAGAACTTGACCTCCTGAACAAAGTTTTCTTAAGAACTAGTCGTACGCGGATCATAGTTTTTGAGATATACCACTCCCGAAGTCAAAAAATCATATATAAAATCGGGAATTTTGGTTTTAAATAATTTTGGAAAATTTTTAAAAAAAATATTATAATTGTCATAATCTGATAAAATTTTGGTGTATGTTTATTAGCAATAAGGGATGTTTACCTTCAGTTATTACATTTTATGGTATTTTTTAATTTTAAAGTGCAAAATTTTAATAATAATCAAAATTAAACTAATTTTTAGCTTAATAATTGATTTATTATTAAATTGTTACTTAATAATTTAAAAATACCATAAACACTGATACACTGAATGTAAAAAATCCTTTACGCTAGATAAACATACCAATAATTTTATCAGATTATGACAATTATAATATTTTTTTTAAAAATTTTCCAAAATTATTTAAAACCAAAATTCCCGATTTTATATATGATTTTTTGACTTCGGGAGTGGTATATCTCAAAAACTATGATCCGCGTACGACTAGTTCTTAAGAAAACTTTGTTCAGGAGGTCAAGTTCTATCAGAATACATCTTCAAAAGTATACATTAAGGGGGGTGAGTGTTTGTCATACTAGCCAAATATATTACTAAGATGAAATAATTGAAAAAATTATCAAATTAATATCTGATGAAATTATTGAATTTAAAGCAAAAAAAGAAATAAGAAATTATTAGAGATATATATATATATATAGAAAAAAACTATCATTTTGCTTATAAAAATTATTGAAAATTTACAAAAGAACTGTTTTCTTTAAACATTTAAGTATAAAATATATAAGTACAAATAAACTAAAATAAAGAATGTGCCAACTCATGAAGGAAACAGACAGGAAAAGTTTACAATTATAAACATTTTAACAACATATAAATAAAATGAAATATAACCCCAAAACCCCATGAGATAAGGTGGTTGTTATTTTAAATTTGAAATTAAATTAATTATTGTATTTTTATTAATATAAAGAGATTTGGTTGCTTTTAAGAAATTAAACATCGTACTAATATATAGGGGGGCCTTCAGAAATTAAAAAGCAACAAAATTTAAAAGCGTGATTTGATTAAATTTTATTTTAACTGCCTTGACTTAGTAATAATAATTAAACATCCCCTCTTCAACCCTAATGCTGTCTCCCGATAATTGCGTGTCTACTCACATCATTGACTTCCTCTCCTCCTCAAATGTCAAGCTGAACACGGAGGTGCTGCCGCCATGCATGCAGGCGCGCCGCGCGCCCTTTCACATTCCCGAAGCCCACATCTTTGAGGCCAGGCTCAGGTGCTTGATGGACAATGTGACCGTTAGAGGCAAATCATCCTTGGACATGCAGGTCGTGGTATCCACCATCTTCGGCGGCAACGTAGCGAGCCACTACTAGGACATGGTGGATCATGAAATTGAGACGCGAGCGACGGTGAGGAAGTTGGACTTCCCACTGGACTTAACCTACATGCCTGGT
>ARYC01009556.1:0-21764 GCA_000711775.1 Oxytricha trifallax | reverse complement strand
CTAATGTCTATAAATTTTCATATAAATATTCTACTTAGCTTGTAGAATTGTCTATCAAAACATAATTCTAAATTTTTCAATATCTCTTCACCCAAGAGAGAAAACCTCGAAATCCTCTTTTTCGAGCCCCCTCATAATCAAAAAGTTGTACTGTGATGGAAAAAGGAGTATATCTTCGTTCAGAGTATAGATAAGTGATGAGATCTGAATTCTTACTTTGGAATTGTTTCCGGAGTTTGTGTCCGGAATTTGTGTCCATTTTGGAAATGTGTCCATTTGATTAGAGGTGATGTTTGTTACAATGTAACAAACATCAAAATTTGGTCGAGTACCTGCAAAGAAATGAAATTATCTCAAGGAGCGATTTTTTTCACGACTTGACTCTAGAAGGAATAATGTAGATCAAAACATAAGCTACATGTTCCATCCTACTCATAATTCATGGAAAAATTCACTCAGAGAGATATTTCAATTTTAGTGAAAGTCAAAAAAAATTTATACGAATTCGTGTATTTTAACGATAAAAATGAGTATGAATATCCTGAATGAAAGACTCAAAGAAGATAAAATGTAGATCTTGATTAAATGCACAAAAAACTTATTTAGACCAAGTCCTCAAGTAATTTGGTTGAAGAGATGAGAAAGGAAGAAGTTTGGGGCTGAGAAATATTTAAAATCGATTTTTCTCGATGGGGTAAAATTTTTTGTGAATACTATAAGAATGAAAGTTAGTCGTTGAATTTTTCTCTACATCTTATACTTTTAAAATTTTTTCATAGCTATTTTGTATAGAGAGATATTAATTTATCAGAGTTAAAAATTTTAAAAGTTAAATTTAAAAGGTCTACAGTTAAGATATGATAAATCTAATTTGATTTATCGATGAGTCAAGTTATTGGCTGTTAAAATATATCAAATTCAAATCAATATCAGTTAAAACGATACTATAAAAATCAAAAAATACTAAAATTCCATATTTAATTTAATTTTTAATTTTATTTTGATAATTTCCCATTTTAAATCTATTTTGATAATTATATTAAAATTTACTTAGCTCTATGGTTCAGTTTTGATCACATTAAGATTTATTAGATAAAGAATGAGATATCTTGGGAATCAAGATATATTTTTCGGAGATCTTTATTTTATGCATATAAACTTAAGATTGACACTTGAGCAACTCTTTTTGAATCATCTCGATAGGTTGTTTAATATTAAACAGGGAATGTTTAAATTAATTTACTAATTTAAATTAATTGAAAAATAGTTCATTATAAAGTATTTTTAGATTTATGTTGATAAAGTAAAAGCGCATTTAAATCTTTACGACCCATCATAACTTAATAAAGTGGGTTACATGATACCACAAATAAGAAATATTCTATTTAACAAGGTAGACAATTTTTAACTCAAAAAATTGTCAAAATCATTTATGGATAAATTTAGTAAAAAACTTTATCAATAATGTCCTAGAGGATGACAATGTGGATGAATTGCTAGAGACTTAGAAGAAAGATATTGTTCAAAAAATGTTTAGGACTTCGAACAGCTCTATATTCAAGCAAAGCAATGATAAATTCAATAATTTTTTAATTAATAAGAAGTTCAGCAAGAGTATATATTCACATATCCATGTTTGAGTAAAGAACAATAAGATAAACTGGTCGTTAATATTCTTTCTGATAAAGATGATTCTTCTTCCCAGGAACGAGACAGTATTCCAGCTAGTTAATTGTAATATTACTATAATCAGTATGCAGCTGCTATGATTGTTAGAAGTGTGAAATCTTTCAGATCCTCAAAAACTAAATGGATTAAGAAAGCTGAAGGCACCCTGGTGAACTCCCTAATCCAAATTAACTAAGAAATCGCATGAGATATAAACAGATGAGGGGCCAAAGTAAAAACCAAAATAAAATTGAGGTATAAGATGAATCTTAAACTGTTGATTTTCAAAAACATTTTATTTCATATCAAAAATTAATTAATCATTATATTTACAAATTATTTATCATAACTAAATAAAATACAGAAAAAATGATTAACTCAAATTAATTTAAAAGTTAGATCAATATATTGTAGCTTGCTTATCATAAATGTTAAATATTTATAGAAATTAAATGATTGCAATTTAGCACTTAACTACTACCCTTAATATAAAGGCAGTAAAATTTGTAGATTTCAGAGTTAAAATTATTAATTTCCTCACTCCAAATATCCTTTAAATGATAATGTTTTAGCATTTTTTTTTTACCAACTAAATTTCATTTTAATCTCTCCTTTTACCTCATTCAATTTACATTAAATCTCAAAATATTTTCAGTTATTAGATTGAAGAGAAAATAATATTATAAATAAACGAGAAGGAAAAATGGTTTATCTTTTAATTAAGTAAATTACAATATATTAATCATGATATGTGTGTCATACAAAAAAGTCCAAAACCATTTCAAAAATCTTTACATTTATGCCCTACTCTATTGAATACGGATAACAAAATGAATAAGGTGAATGATCATATATAACGGTCATAATGTCAATTAACTACTCCTTTATTTTTAAGAGATCTACAAATTTCAAAATTGAATAGGCATGTTTGAATTGGTCATTTGAAATTTGATTGCCTAAAAATATTCCTGATTTCTTGAAGTAAATACTAAATAGCTCTTTTATATTGCCAGCGCAATTTATAGCATATGTAGAATGCATCAGACATTCTAATGAGTCATAGATTTAAGTAACATTGATATCAAGTCCTTATTCCATATATTTATCTATTGGAGAATATTCTTACTTGAATAGTTCAAAGAGGTTATTCCTTGAATCTCGGTCATTGAACTTAGTATGCTTTAACTCTTAATATTCATATGAAATTTTAGGCAAATAAATCATTTACAATTTAAGCACCTCAAAGTATTAAGATCTTTAAAACATCATTTTGTAGAGAATTTTCTAGTAAGTATCAAAACCCCAAAAACCCTTAATGAGATTTATATGTGTTTTGATTGATGAGGGTAATGTTGAAGATTAGGGTTTATTTGAGTAGGAGTATCATCATTTTTATTCTAGTTATTAAAATGTGAAAATTTTATATGATCAACTTTTAATAATCTACTTATATTTTCTCATATTTATATACATGTTATAGCATTTATATTTAAAAAAGATAAGTTTTAGTTAATTTTTTTCTATATTTTATATTTCTTTCATAAGTTATTACATTTACTTATCGTCTTTATGAAATTTTATGATTGCTTAATTTAAAAAAATTGCATTTTTGTTTAATTATGATTGAAGTTTTTAAAATAAAAATATTTTCATATTAAATTCTACTATTTAATTCTTTTATCTTGCGTTCTTTATTAACATTTTTTCATAAAAAAATCAATATAGTTTGGTAATTTAAGTAAAATTAAAATAAAAATATGCAGAAAATGAGTGATTTTAAGGTGTTTAATATTCCCAATCTTGTAAAGTTTAAGTTCCAGAAGTATCATAAATGGATATCAATCTTAAAATATTGAATTTATCATATCTATAAATTCTTAGTAACCTATTAAATATGGATATCTTATAGGAGGTCAACCCTGTACAGAGAAATGGATAAAGTTATCGAAAACAGTAACAAATTTCAGAGATGGATTTCCATAATAAGCAATTAAATTCTATTAAATTAGTATTAATATTGATTAAATTAAATTTATTCTGGAACCAAATTAGTATAAATTTATTCACTATCAATTTAATAGTAGCAAACTTAACTAGTACCTAGTTTTATTTCAATAAGGTTTTGATGGACAAGTTCTAATCTGGTTCAAAACTTAATTGGTACCATGTAATAAAATATTAAACTAAATTGGTTCCAAAGCATTTCAAAAATGGAGTCTCAGGGAATAATTAGAATTAGTTTTCAAATTTTTTTGGTTGTTTTATTTCTACATAAAATTTATATAGATGTAGAGATGATTAAAATTAAAAGATTAAAATCAACAATATGATAATAATAAATTGTATGGAATCTAACATAAATAATGAAATTAATAAAAAAGAAACCCTATTCCCACCATTCAAAACCCCAAAACCCTTTCAGTAGTTTGATTGAGTTTTTTATTTATAAAAGTAGACTATTAGTGAATACTTTATTAGCGTTTTAATAGGGTTTATGTAGGGGTTTAATATTTAAATATTAATAATTTAAGTGAGTATTTGCTAGGTTGGGTTCAGTTAATGACAGTGATTATATAGATTTATTGTTTAAATTGCGTTATGGTTGCGATGATTATAGTGATCAACTCAAACCTATTCTAAATTACACATCTATAGCAAGACTGCTCCATAAATCTCCTGCAACTGTGAGGTCTCACTGTCTATTTGCATTCAATTTAAAGAGATAGCAACTTAATTCTAAGCCTAAAAGACCTCTAAAATTTTAACAGCATCATATCGATTATCTTATTAATGTAAGACTCTTAAATACTGGGCTCATTTCTCTCTAGCCTAGAGAGCTGTTATGTTTCATCGCCAATTTCCTGAGCTTCATATCTCTGCTTAATCTATAGCGAACATATATAAAAAGAATGGAATATATTACAAGACAGTCAATCGCATTAAGAGAGTGATTGACTTTAATGTTCCATTTTATAAGGATAATTTAAATTATATATTCAATTAAATACAGAGGTCTTAAGTTCATTCACGCTGATTAGGCAGTATTCACATTCAATACCTTTATACCAAGGTCTTGGTATAAGAGGTACAGCAACATAGAAGTTTATGATCAAAAGGTTAAGTTTTAACTCATACAATCCTTGGTGAATCATTTAAGATAGTGGGCTAGAAACTTATGTTATCCAACCCTCGCTCTATTAAGACGGAATAATATATATATATATATAGTTTTTGGAATAGCTCAGAGATAAGTACGCTTAGTAAGAGATTATTCTGTTCGTTGATAACTTATAAGTTCATAAAACTAAAGACTCAAGGAAGGAATATGAAAGATTAAACATAAAACCTGTATTTAATGTTCATTACAGTCTTAAGTTCAATGGAATTGAATTATATTGGGGTTATTGAAAGGTCACTACAAGAAACTTCTGCTCTATTATTTGATGCACGACTTGAAGATAGACAAGGTAGATTTTATTTAGAGTGCTGCAAAAAAAGAGTCAGCGATGAAAAAGCAAAAGTATGCGCAAGAGATGGAGTTTTTGTGTTTATTAATTAGTTTTAGATTTAAGCGAATTAATAAGTTCACATATTAAATTTTCCCGTAAAAGGATTTGGCTTCTCTTTCTTTTCTTCCTCTTCAGGCTTGCTTGGGCCTATGTTTCTTCTATTAGTGCCTGATCCTGCATCTATTTTCATCTCGTCTGGCTTTGAGAAATCTTTGAAGAGTCTTTTACTCAATTCATGCTTTACTTAAGATTTTCTTTCTCTGTTTAATTTTCTGCGCTCTTTCATCAAGTAAAAGGCAGTGCCAGGTTTTTCTATAAAGTTAGAAGACTAAGCTTACTTGAGATGAAAGGATGCTTCTGCAGTTCCTACAACCAGGAATCACTGATTTTAATTCCCTGCTTCTCCTTTTCTTTTTGAGAGATACTATAGCGTTTCTTGTGAGCTTCTTAAATTGCTTCATTTAAGTACTCAGGTTTCAAAGTTCCAAGAACACCAAAGAAGAAGTTTCTCTCTGGTAACTTATAAGAGAGATGTAGCTTTGATGGAAGGTAGACAGCAACATTTGGATCTCTCACAGTATCGTCATATAGGTTTGTAACATGTATTTCAGGGTAGTTAGGAATTTCAATCATCCTAATTTAATTAGACTTAAATGCTTTTTTTTCTTCACTCAGTAATGCTTTTAAGAATAAGATTTTGGTTCCCTCCTAAGTCCGCAAGAACAGTCCAACTATGGTTAAATTGTTAATGTTAGTTAAAAGTTTACCTTGCTATACCAAATATCAATATTGATCCTTTTTACTTAAAAATTTTCCTATTAATCTTGAGATTAAATTCTCGTCATTGCATCATTCATAGACTTCATCTTGCTTCATCTTTCTAGAAATGTTAATGAAATTAGAATTATGGATATCCCTTCTAAGTTTATTAAAATCTTACTATACTCCAAGTTTCACAGATTGATTTCCATTTTTATCAATCTATCTCCATTAAATTGCTCCTAATAATGTTTAATCATCTTAGGAGATCCTCCAAATTAAGTTCAAATTATATTACGAGTTATATTTTAAGGTTAAAACTTAATTAGGAGAATATTAAATTTAAAAATGTTTGATAACTTTACCTCCAAATTAAGTTCAAACTTGATTTGGAGGACCTCCTAGAGAAACAAAACTTCATTAGGAGTATTTTAATTTACTAAAATGTATAAAGTTCTCATAAAATATGTCAATTTACAGTTTTTATGGTTAGTTGATTTTCTTACCTCTCAGCCAAGAATCTACCAGAGTGTCTTATACTCTCCTATTATAGTTTATCAAGGTATATTATATCATTATTATAATAAAATATATCAGAAAACTAAAATGAGCGTTAACCTTTTGAGAAGAGCGGCATTACTTGGATCAAGTCAATAAAAGTTATCATTCCAGTAACCAAGAAAAGTAGAGACCAGAGACGCTTGTACTCAGTAGGAGCATACTTATGACAACTTTGACCAGTCTAGCTTTGAGATTTAAATATAAGTTAAGTAGGAGGTTATCAAAGAAGCTGTGCAAATTGAGGAGGAGGTTAAGCAACCTGCCATAGAGCATTAATAAATTCCAGCTAAAGTTGACTATTAATGCAATGAATGCAATAAAGTTTTCCTTTACTAGTCAATTTATAAGAGTCACTTGAGAGATATACACAACGATATGCCAAGGTTATATCTCAAGCATTAAAAGAAAGATAGGAAGTATGTCTGTGAGTTCTGTGAGAAGCCATATTCTCATACTCGAGACCTCAAAGTGCACTTAAGGAAAAAGCACAATCAAAGTTTTATCTTTATTCATAAACCTACAGGGAATAGATTCCTGTAAAGAAAAAATCAAGAAACCCAGTTGAGTCTCTTAGAGTTGAAGTGTAGAAGTAAGTTAAAATGAAAGCAGTCAAGAACTTTCCAGTGTCGGAAATCAATAAAATCATGGTTAAAATAAAGTCAATAAAGATTCCCTTTTTAAAAAATTATTGACTTAGATTCTTTCCTAAAAAGCTACCTCTCTCTTGAAGATAAAATAAAGAAGAGAGTCATTAATTTTGACTAATATGCTTACAAGATATATCCTTTCAATTACTTCCTTGCTGATGACAAGTTCCAAATGGAATTGCGAATGAGTATTATGCTCTTTAAATGGCAAGATTCAATGAGTGCAGGCATATCATCTAGCTTGATGCTATTTTGCTTGGTAAAGATCATGTAGCCCTTAGGCTCCCCTCCTCGAGATGACTTACAGAGAATTATTATCTGACAATAGATGACAGAGATAAATTAGCTAGATAATATAGCAATTTGATGAGAGGATTGAAGAGCTTCACAAGCTTACTTATGTTCATAGAGACTTAAAGCCAGAGATCATGATAAACTTTGAGCCACTTAGAGTTTATATTTTTGACATCAAAAGAGCTCAAAGAGTGCAAGCCACTGCATATGGAAATGCATATGGTACTCCTGGATATTTCCCAGAAAGAGAGCATTGGAGAGATGGAGACACTTCATGGGATATCTGGGCTCTAGCAGTAATAAATATAGAGAGTGACATGACCTAGAAACGATTATTTTAGCTGCAAGGGTGAGAGAGATACTAAGCAGAGAATCAAACAATATCTCGATAAAAATAAAATAAATGGAGGTCTCAGAAAACTTTCATGCTCAACTATATTAAAGCCAAGCGAAGAGAATTAATAAACTATAGAAACAATCAAACATCAATTTAGAAAGATAAGATTCAGAGAACTGGCATATGACTCTAAGCTTATGTTTGTGAGAAATATTTTAAAAACTCGCTTGTTATACACACTTAAATTACTAATATTTAAACATTAAACCCCTATTTAAACCCTATTAAAATTTTAATAAAGTATGTACTTATTGTCTACTTTTATTAATAAATAACTTAATCAAACTACTGAATGGGTTCTAGTATTTTGATTACCCTCATCAATCAAAAAATATATAAAACTCATTAAGGTGTTCTGGGGTTTTGAATCACTGTCACTGATATAATCACTAATGCATTCTTTGCAATTTTATCTCATAAGAATTGTAGATGGAGAAATTTGATTACCAAATAATTATCGTAGTCTAAGTTGCTGGTTTGATATTGCTATTTTATCTTCGTTTTCGGATAATAGCCGATATTCATCTTTTTCATACGCTCCTCCTAAAATATCAACATGACTGTTAAAGTGCATGTAATTTTATTGGATGCATAATCTATAGGAAGGCATTTCTCCAAATAAATTAAAGAAAGCAACGAATTCGCCTTGAGTTTCAAGCTCGTTGTAGCTAGAAACTTATATTAGTTTTATCCTCAAATCTTTTTTCATAAATGCACTTATAACTAACCTTGATGATTACATATGTTATTTTTAATTGTCTATGATTAACAAAACCCAATTTTTGAAAGATTATTGTAAAACTGATTCTATTGATTTTTTTACTTACTCTGAATCCTCAATAATATGGGCTATAATTTTGATACTTGAGCCATTTATATTTTTATGTGTTGGACAAGTATTTTAGTTAATTTATTCATCATAGTAAAACGATTGCTCAATTTCATTGATAGTTTCGAATGAGGGATAAAGATTTATTTATTTTTCTCGAAAAACTCGTCTTATTTACTAAAAGAATTTTAGCATTGGCACTGAGGTGTTCTTAGATTTAAAAAATTCATCGAATTTGTCAAGATATTCATTAACTAATGTTTGGTTTTTTATTTGACAATCTGTGCAATAATGCTTATTATCAGCAAAGAAGCGAACTAAGCATGAGAAATCTTTGTGAAGATCTTAAATAAGAGATCTATGGTGAAGCAGTTTTTCTAAGTCATCTTATGTCTCAGTTAATGTCATTTTATAAACATTTTTGGCATCATTAGTAAGTACCTTTTGGTTCAGAGTAATATAAAAGTCATCATATATTAATTACTCATCCGGATAAAGATAATAGGAATGAGGTCCGAAGACTTCAGGAAATGCAATTGGGAAATACATCTCTTAAACAACATGGTCAGGCTTATACACTCTTAAATTCTTTGTAGACAACCCAGTGATTTGCTTCTGATGTTATCTATAAGCACCCTAATATTCAGTAACCCTTGCAATTTTTGCATTATGAGCAAAGATAAGCCTATGGAATTATTCACGATCCTACCCTACCATTGGTACATTGAAAATATATGGTTTGAGTCTATCATATCTGAGTATAGTCGCCTAAAAGTATACCGTAAACTAGAATAGCTACATAAATCTTAACAACTCCGGATCAGAGGGCTTTCTGATCTCATACTTAATCAATTTACCGAACTGATCAATAGTTGTTACATCGCATATTACCATGTCAATATCTTTATTTGCTTCGAATATGTCGACAGCTGATTGCAATCTATCTGGGGACATTAGATCATCATCATCAAGGAAAGTGATGAAATCTCCGCTTGCTTGTGCTATGCCAAAATTTCTCGGAACAGATCCGACTCCATAGTCACTATTTAATTTCCAGGCTCTTATTCTATGATCTTAAAAAGCACCGATTTATACTTGTTCGATTACTTCTAGAGTTTCCTTATCAGATGAGCCGTTGTCTATGATCTAATAAACTGTTTATGAATTTGAATCTTACTAGAAGCTCCCATTTAGTGTATGTTTGATTTTATATACATTGGATTGATTCCCTAAGATAATTCCCTCTATTAAAGGAAGGCATTATTATAGTAACCATATTACAATAGGTGTTTAATCTGAATTAAAAGTTTAGACACATAATTTTATTCATAAATTTGCAATGATTGCTTAATAACATTCTTAGTAAATAAAAAAGAATCAAATGGAATATTCGAGGCTTACAATGAACTGAAAAAGAATATCAACTATAAGACTACGTGCGTTTTCATTTAGATATATTGAGATTTGTTGAGAATCTGCTAAAATAATGTTAATGTATTACTGAATTTTTAATAATCAGATTAGTATTAAATAAAAAGGGACACTTATAAATGAAGTAAAAATAAATTCTAATAAATTGGTTAGTAGTAATATTTTTTATTATAGATTAGAAAAAATATTCTAAAGTGGAACAAAAATTAGAAAAAAATATATTTTCCTATCTATGTGATTTTAATAGTTGATTGTAATGACACAAAATTAACTTTAGATAGTGAGCCTTTTTTAAAGCAAAAGTTAGTACTATATTAAAAACCCCAAAACCCCTGAAATTGTTTGATTGAGTTTTTGAATTATAAAAGTAGACTATTAACGCATACTTTATTAGGGTTTTAATAGGGTTTATGTAGGGTTAAATGTTTAAATATTAGTAATTTAAGTGAGTATAACAAGCGAGTTTTTAATATAATTCACACAAACATAAGCTTAGAGTCATGAGGCAGTTCTCTAAATTTTATCTTTCTTTGCAGCTGTTTGATTTAATCTATTGTAACTTAATTATCTTAGCTTGGTTTAATTATGGCTTAGTATGCAAGCTCTCTTAGACCTCCAGAAACCTTATACTTATCTAAGTGTTGCTTGATTTTTTTCTCATCCTTGCAGCTATAGTAATTGTTTCTTGGCATGTCACTCTCAATAATTATTGCTGCTAGTGTCCAGATATCCCAAACATGCGTCTCATTCTCTCCTATCTTCTCTTTCTGGGAAATAACCCGGAGTACCTTATACATTTCCTAATTCAGATGCCTACACTCTTTGTGCCCTATTGAAATCAATAATGAATACACTCAGTGGTTGATAATCAATCATAATATTTTCTGATTTTAAGTCTCTATGAACGTAGCCTAGCTATTGTGAAGCTCTTCGATTCTTTCAACTATCTGCTATATAATCTAGCAAATTTATCTCTGAGATCTATTGTCAGATAAGAATTGTCTATAAGTCATTTCTAGTAAGGGAAGCCTGAAGGCTATATGATCTTTGCCAAGCAAAATAGCATTAAGCTAGATGATATGCCTACACTCATTGAACTTTGCCTTTTAAAGAGCATATACTCATTAGCAAATTCCATTTGGAACTTGTCATCAGCAAGGAAGTAATTGAAAGGATATATCTTGTAAGCATATTAGTCAAAATTAATGACTCTCTTCTTTATTTTATCTTCAAGAGAGAGGTAGCTTTCTAGGCAAGAATCTAAGTCAATAATTTTTTAAAAAGGGAATCTTTATTGACTCTATTTTAACCATGATTTTATTGATTTCCGACACTGGAAAGTTCTTGACTGCTTTCATTTTAATTTACTTCTACACTTAAACTCTAAGAGACTCAACTGGGTTTATTGATCTTCTTTTTTATAGGTTTTCATGAATAAAGACAAAACTTTAATTATGCTTTTTCTTCAAGTGAACTCTGAGGTTTCTTGTATGAGAATCAAAACCCCAAAACCCCTTAATGAGGTTTATAAGTGCTTTGATTTGTAGGAATTTGTTAGGGGTTGGGGTTATTAATTAAATGCGAGACAAAAATAGCAAGCTTTTGGGGTCTATTTACGATGAAGAGTATATAGATTTAGTGTTTAAACTGCGATTTGGATGTGATATATACAGTGAGTAAGTCAAACCAGTACTTAATTATAAGTCAATTTCACTAATCTTAAAGCGAATTCCTTCAACTGTTCGCTCCCACTGCCTTATAGCAGTATGACATAAGCAATAATAGCTGAATTCTATGCCTTAGAGGAAGTCAAAGTTTTAATAGAAGCACATTTACTTTCTTATTAATGAAAAAACTTTAAAGTATTGGGCTAACTTCTCTCTCGACCAACGAGCTATTATGTTTCACCGCCAGTTCCCTGAGTTGAAGATCTCTGCATAGTCTGTTGCTAACATTTATAAACGAAATGGTATCTCTTATAAAGGTGTGAATCGTATCAAGAGAGTGATTGATTTCACTCTGCCATTTTACAACAATAACCTAAATTATATTTATATAATTAAATGCAGAGAGCATAATAGAATAATATTAAATTTATACATGCTGACGAGGCTGTGTTTACCTTCAACACTTTCATCTAGAAGTCTTGGTATAAGAGGCATAGTAATATAGAAGTATATGACTAGAAAGTCAAGGTATAAACAATGGCAATTCTTGGAGGTATTAGCGAGGATGCTGGTTTAGAAACTTATGTTATTCATCCTCGCTCTATTAAGACAGAGCAGTATATTAAGTTCTTAGAGCAGCTGAGAGAGAAGTACCCTGAATAAGAGATTATACTGTTTGTTGATAATCTTTAAGTTCATAAGACAAAAGATACAAGGAAGAGTTATGAACAACTTAGAATAACGCCAGTGTTCAACGTACCTTACAGTCCCTAGTTTAATGGAATTGAATTCTACTGGGGTATACTAAAAGGTCATTATAAGAAACTGCTGCTATACCATCTAATGCATGACCTACCTATCGATACAGTAGATTTTATTAAAAGCTCAGCGAAGAGAGTAGATAATTTGTTGGCTTAAAAGTGTGCTAAAGAAGGGAGAGTGAATGTATATAAATAAGTTTTGTAGTTAAGTTAATGAATATATAAGTCACATTTAGAATTCTTTAGAGGGAGCTGGCTTCTCTTTCTTATCTTCTACTTCTTGCTTCCTCCTCCTAAGTTTCTTCTCTTGCTGCTCGCTCCAGCATCTATGTTCATTGACTCTGGAGGCTAAATATTTGAATAAAGTCTCTTGCTAACTTCATACTTCGTCTGCGACTTTCTCTCTCTGTGAAGCTTGCTCTATTCCTTCATCAAAAGATGCCAGTACCAAATTTTTCTAAAGAGTTAAGCTACAAATCTTACTTGAAATATGAGGGTGCTTCTGCAGCTCTGATAGCCAGCTCTCACTTATCTTGATCCCTTGTTTGTCCTTATCTTCTGAAGAGATGCTGTACCTTTTCTTATGAGATTCTTGGATATTTTCTTTCAAGTAATCCCCTTTGATTGTTGCAAGTATGCCAAGGAAATAGTTTCTTTCAGGTAGTTTATTTGACAACTGCTTCTTAGTAGGCAGGTACTGCGAAACCTCTTGGTCGTATAGCATCATCATATAAGTTTGTCACTGAAATTTCTGGATAGTTTGGAATCTCTGCAAACTTTACATCTTAAGTTTTTAATGCTTTCTTCTCTTCGCGAGTATCGCTCTTAGAAATGAAATTTTAGTACTTTCCATCGTTGGGAGGAACAAACCAACTTCAAAATAAAGATTAGCCACTATGAGTTCATTACCTTGCTGCACCAGGTAGCGGTGCAAATCCTCCTTGCTTCTAAATCTTTGAATCAATTCTTGTGCTTGCACTCTTTTCATTGCCTCATTCATTGACTCCATCTTGTTTACAGATCTAATAAATGATATTTAAATTTAAGTTTATTGATTTCAATTATATACCTCTGTAAAATTTACTATTAAATATGGGCATCCTATATGATGTCAACCTCTAAGAAGGATATGGAGAAGGTTTTGAGAACTGGTTTCAAACTTGAGAGATTGATATCAATTTCTACTGTTATAGTTCCATATTTTTAAATTTAAATTGGTACGTACTTAATTAGGAGTAGCTCCTAAAATGCTAGTACTTAATTAGGAGCACCCTAATTTATATCATAAAATCACAAAATACCTCCTAAAGCAGTACATACTTAATTAGATGCATCTCCTAAATCGGTACGTGCTGTAATCAACTTAATATTGATAGTAAAATGATTACTTTCTCACCCATATTTAGAGCTGGTTCGTCTCTTAGTGCTCATTTTTCTTGGCTAATACTCTAAAAACCTCCCTTCAAACTTATAGGGTTGCAAAACTCTCATATAAGCTCTCAATTATAGAGGCAATTTTATAATTTTAAATACAAATTTAAATATGAGCACTGACATTTTAAGAAAAATAGCAGCACTTCCATCAAACTAAATGAGACTTACCTTTGGCAGCAATAAAAAGTGTGATAGCTGTGAGATGAACTCTCTTAAAGAACTACCTGAGCTATCATTTGAGGTCTCTGTTATTAAAATAGAAATTAATAATATAAGATAAATGGCAAACAAGTGTGTGGGAGAGAGGAGGAGAAAGGTATTAATGAAATTCCTATACAAACTGAAGAGGTTGAAGTCTTTTGTGAGTTATGTGAGAGAGATTTTGCTCATAAATCAAGCTGGTATAGACATTTGAAGGAGCATAGTGAAGCCAAGCCCACTGTCTTCTTAAAGCATGATAAAATAGATGGAAAGTATGACTGTTTTGAGTGCCATAAGCAATACTCTCATACAAAGACTTGAAGAAGCATGTATAAAAAGCTCACAAGAAAGATATAGAAATTGAGAATCATGAAGTTGAGCTGAAGCTTCTCAACAAAAGAAAAGCTAGAGAATATTATAAGGTCGTAGTGCCTGAACAAGCTAGAGAGTTATGGTACATTAAGAAAGCACGCAACCAACTGACCTCTGAAATGACAAAAATTATGATCAAGATTCAATATTAAAAGATTCCTGTTCTTGCCTAAATTGACCTAGACACTTCACTTTAAAGCTATCTTATATTAAAGACTCCTTTGATAAGAAAGTTATCAATGATCATCAATACGCATACAAAGTGTATCCCTTCAACTATCTCTTAAGTGATGATAAATACTAGATGGAGTTTACAAATGAGTATCAAGTACTCACTCAAGGAAAGTTTAAAGAGTGTAGTTACTTAATCAAGCTTGATGCTATTCTCCTAGCCAAGGATCATGTTGCTTTTAGAATGCCTCTATATGAAATGACCCTCAGAGACTTCATTACTTATCAAAGGAATCATAAGTATCTTGCTTTGATAGCAACTTTAACCTTACAGGTATTAAAGAGCTACATAAGTTAGGCTTTATTCATAGAGATTTGAAGCCTGAGAATATTATGATAAACTTCTCACCTGTAAGAGTAGCAATTATTGATTTCAACAGAGCATTAAGGGAAGAAGTGTCAAGGCTTGGAAGTGTTATGGGAACTGCAGGCTATTATCCTGAAAGAGATGACTGGAGAGATGGAGATTTTCAATGGGATTTGTGGGCAATGGCAGCAATAATAATAGAGTGAGATATGCCTAGCAACGATTACTACTCAACAGGGTGTGAAATGGATGCGAAGCAAAGAATAATTTCTGTGAAATAGATAGCAGAGTAAGTTATTGTCAAGCCAAATTCACGATCAGACATATAAATTGAATAGATAGAATAGTGGTTGAGTAAAAAAAACTTCAGACCTCTCCCACATGATCAAAAAGTTCATTTTGAGTGATTAAATTAAATACATTTACTATAAAATTCACATTAAAACCTATTAATAACCCCAACTCCTAACAATTTCCTTATAAATCAAAGCACTTATAAACCTCATTAAGGGGTTTTGGGGTTTGAAAATGGCTTCTCACAGAACTCACAGACATACTTCCCATCTTTCTTTTAATGCTTGAGATATAACCTTGGCATATCGTTTTGTATGTCTCTCAGTGTCTCTTATAAGTTGACTTGTAAGGGAAAACTTTACATTCTTTGCATTTATAGTCAACTTTAATTGGTAAAGTTTAATGTTCAATGGCGGGTTATTTAACCTCCTCCTCAATTTTTGCAGGCCCTTTGTTGACATCTTTTTTAACTTATATTTCAATCTCAAAGGTTGACTCGTCAAAAGTGTCATAGGTAGGCTCCTACTAAGTGCAAGCGTCTCTGGTCTCAACTTTTTTTGGTTGCTGAATGATAATTTTTATTGACATTACCCAAGTAAATGCCGCTCTTCTTAAAAAGTTACCGCTCATTTTAATTGACTTATAAATTTTATTATAATAATGTTAAAATCTAGGCAGGCACTCTGTAATAATAGATTAACAGACACTTTAGTATATTCTTTACTGAGAGGAAAGAAAATAATAGTATTATTAATGAGTGTAATTTGACATATTTTATGAGTATATTTTACAATTTAGTAAATTAAGATACTCCTAATACAGTTTAGTTTCTCTAGGAGGTCCTCCAAATCAAGTTTAAACTTAATTTGTAGGTAAAGTTATTAAACATTTTTTAATTTAATATGCTCCTAATTAAGTTTTAATCTTAAAATTTAACTCCTAATTAAGTTTGAACTTAATTTGGAGGACCTCCTAAAATAATTAAACATTATTAGGAGCAATTTAATGAGATAGATTGATAAAAATGGAAATCAATCTGGAGTAAGTTTTTTAATGCTTCTCCACAAACCTTTTTAAAGCTGACTTCCAGTTGGTCCTTCCTATTTAGTTGCAAGATTTAAATATAGAATAAATATCCATAATATTAAATTTCATTAACATTTATAGAAACTGGAAGCAAGATAAAGTCTATGAATGATGCAATGAAGAGATTTTAATCTCAAGATTTAATAAGAAAATTTCGAAGTAAATATGACCTTTACAGATACTTTGTAGAGCAAGGTAAGTTTTCACTTATAACTAACTTAATAACCATAGTCGGATTTTTCTTGCCAACACAGAATGGAACAAAAATATCATTCTTAAAGGCATTGCTAAGTGAAGAGAAAAAAAGCTTTTAAGTCTAATGAAATCAGAATGATCGAGATAACTAACTACCTGAAATTTCAGTAACAAACCTCTATGATGATGCTATGAGTGATCCGGATGAAGATCTCTACCTTCCATCAAAGTTGCAACTCTCTAATAAGTTGCCAGAGAGAAACTTCTTCTTTGGCCTCCTTGGAACTCTGTAACCTGAGTACTTAGATGAAGTAATTTAAGAAGCTCACAAGAAACGCTATAGCATCTCTCCAGAAGAAAAAGAGAAGCTACAGGCAATACCCCTGTCTGAAAGAAAAAGAGAACAAGGAATAATCTAGTAAACCAGACCGACGCCTATCGGGTGTAAGGGAACTAGCCAGAAGCACTGCCATGGGTCACATCTCTAGGTAAAGCTTACAGACTTACCAGACTTTAACGAGGATTAGTCGCTCTCACCTTCTCGACAGAGGCCGGACGCCCCAATACATAGCGACACGCCACCGAGCCACAAGAACACAACACCAGGCGAATGAATTGAGTAAAAGACTCTTCAAAGATTTCTAAAAGCCAGACGATATGAATATAGATGCAGGAGCTCGCACTAAGAGAAGAAACATGGGCTCAAGCAAGCCTTAAGAGGAAAAAAAAGAAGAGAAGCCAAATCCCTTTACGGGCAAATTTAATATGTGAACTTATTCATTCTTCGCTTAAATCTAAAACTTATTTATATACACAAAATCTCCCTACTCTTGCGCATACTTTAGCTTTATCATGGCTGTCTCTCTTAGCAGCACTCTTAATAAAATCGACTGTATCTATCTTTAAGTCGTGCATCAAGTGATATAGTAGAAGTTTCTTGTAGTGGCCTTTCAATAACCCCCCCCATTATAATTCAATTCCATTGAGCTGAGGACTGTAGGGAACATTAAATACAGGTGTTATGTTTAATCTTTTATATTCCTTCTTTGAGTCTTTAGTTTTATGAACTGACAAGTATCAACGAACAGAATAATCTCTTAGTCAGCGTACTTGTCTCTGAAATATAGCAAGAAATAAATATATTATTCAGTCTTTATAAAGTGAAGATAACGAATTGAGAATGATTATGAAAATTTAATCAAGATTTATAGTGTTATTAGGGTCTATAGCTGCTTTTACTGTCTTAATTCATCTCCATTGACTGTATTTCCATCATCACACTTTACTTTGCTTGTACTGTTCAGAATCATGAAGACTATTCGCATTTGGTACTTAAGATTCCTACTGTCAACGAGAACTGCTTTTTAGGTGCTGCTGCTGAGTCCGCCGCCATAGCTAGCCACAAAGCTGTCTGTGCTGTAGATGTTCTCTGGTTCAGTGAGAGACTCCATTATGTTTAGTGGAAATTTAATTATTTTCAGAGATTTAGTAAATTAAATCAGGGCAATTAAAACTTTTTAAGTTTTAATGTTTGAGAAATTTTAATCATACTAATTGTTTTAATCTATAAAGAATTTTAATTAGAGATGTTTTTAATATTTTTAGGCTTAAATTTATTAATTCAAACTAGGCCTGATTTAATTAACTATATCTCTGAAAATAATTAAATTTCCACTAAACATAATGGAGTCTCTCACTGAACCAGGATCTCTAGCAAGACAGCTTTGTGGCTAGCTATGGCGGTGGACTCAGTAGCAGCACCTAAAAAGCAGTTCTCGTTGAAAGTAGGAATCCTAAGTACCAAATGCAAATAGTCTTATTGATTCTGAACAGTACAAACAAAGTAAAGTATGATGATGGAAATACAGTCAATGGAGATGAATTAAGACAGTAAAAGCAGCTATAGACCCTAATAACACTATAAATCTTGATTAAATTTTCATAATCATTCTCAATTCGTTATCTTCACTTATAACAGGTTTCCAGGCAACTATCTTCCCTTATTCCACCAAAAATAGCATGAGCTCAAACCATAACTTTTTAATCATATACTTCTATGTTGCTATATCTTTTATACCAAGACATTGATCTGAAGGTAATAAAGGTGGATACTGCCTCATCAGTGTATGAACTTGATGTAATTTGTAATAACCCTCTGCATTTAATTGAATATATAATTTAAATTAGTCTTATACAATGGAACATTAAAGTCAATCACTCTCTTTATACGATTGACTGTCTTGTAAGATATTCCATTATTTTTATATATGTTGGCTATAGATTAAGCAGAGATTTGAAGCTCAGGAAATTTGCGATGAAACATCACAGCTCTCTGTGCCAGAAATAAATGAGCACAGTATTAAAGAGTCTATTCATTAATAAGATAATCGATGTGATGCTGCTAAATTTTAGTGGTCTCTTAGGCTTAGAATTAAGATTCTATCTCTTTAAATTCAATGCTAATAGACAGTGAGACCCATCAGTAAGAGATTTATGGAGCAGCCTTGCTATGAACGTGTTATTTATAATGGGTTTGACTTGATCGCTATAAACATCACATCCATAACGCAACTTAAACAATAAATCTATATAGTTACTGTTATAAAGTGATTTCAAACCTCGCATATACTTACTTAAATTACTAATATTTAAATATTAAACCCCTACATAAACCCTATTAAAACCCTAATAAAGTATGCGTTGATAGTCTACTTTTATCAATCAAAAACTCAATCAAAAAACTCCAGTGGTTTTGGGGTTTTGATTATATTTTATTCTTTTATAGATTTAAGAAAAGCCCTCAATTCTTAGTTATTTTATTTAAATTTTCGGGGGGGGAACACATGAACCAGTAAATTATTTTCATATTTATACCTCCCTAAAAGCTATACAAATGCACGACTAAGGTCAAGTAAGGGTAAATAAAAATTAATAAAGAATTAAAAATAAGTATAGACAACTCCATCAGGTCCAAATGATAAAGTTTATTTATTAAAAAAATCAAGTAATTATTTCTTGAATTTCGATTATACTAAATGTTATACAATTATATCCCAACACCTCACCCATTTAAATATAAATAAGCATGCTAAACTGATATTTAGATATACATCCTTGCATTAAATGGGTGAGGTGTTGGGATATAGCTTGTATAACATTTAGTAGAATCGAAATTCAAGAAATAATTACTTGATATTTTTGAAAAAATATCAATCAAAAAATTGAATTTTAATATGATTTGTTTAATAAATAAACTTTATCATTTGGACCTGATGGAGTTGTCTATACTTATTTTTAATTCTTTATTAATTTTTATTTACCCTTACTTGACCTTAGTCGTGTATTTATATAGCTTTTAGGGAGGTATAAATATGAAAATAATTTACTGGTTCAGGTGTTGCCCCCCCCAATTTTCAATATTTTTTTGAAGATATTGATTATTTTATCTTTGTTTAAGATAGGTGAGTTATTATTTTTTATGTTAATTAATCTTTTATAATGTAAAAGTGCTTGATTATTAGTTTCTCAATTTCTCGCTCTTGTAGTTAACTTATTTATTCCATTGGTATTTTACTTTATACTATAAATACTTAAATGACATTTATTCATCGAAGCTCTTGAGTCTCCTTAAATTATTCACCCAATCAATAGTTTGCTCTTTTATATACAATAATTTATCTTTGACATATGCTGTCAAATAAAAAAATCGATGGGGTAAGTTACCTGTCCAGTCAAAACCCCAAAACCCCTTAATGAGGTTTATAAGTGCTTTGATTTGTAGGGAATTTGTTAGGGGTTGGTTATTAATAGTTTTTAATGTGAAATTTATAGTAAATGGATTTAATTTGATCACTCAAAATGCACTTTTGGATCATATGGGAGAGGTCTGAAGTTTATCTTACTTAACCACAACTCTATCTGCTCAATTGATATGTCTGATCTTGAGTTTTGTTTTATTATTATTGATTCTGCCATATGTTTTATTGATTGAGATACTCTGGTTTTGTCTATAAACTACTTGATTCTTTACTTAGCATCTTTCTCACACCTTGTAGAGTAGTAATCGTTGCGAGGTATTTCGCACTCTATTATTATTACTGCTAAAGCCCACACATCCCACTAAAAGTCACCATCTCTCCAGTCTTCTCTTTCTTGATAATAGCCTTGAGTTCCCATTACAGTTCCAAGCCTTGAGACTTCCACTCTTTAGGCTCTGTTGAAATCGATTATTGCTACTCTTACTGGAGAAAAGTTTATCATAATATTTTCTGACTTTAAATCTCTGTGAACAAACCCTAACTTGTGAAGCTCTTTAATGCCTTGTATGGCTGAGTTGCTATTTATCCAAGTTACTTATGATTCCTTTGATCTGTTATGAAATCTCTTAGAGTCATTTCATAGAGTGGGAGTCTGAATGCAGCATGATCCTTGGCAAGGAGAACAGCATCTAGCTTGATTAAGTTACTACACTCTTTAAATTTTGCTTGAGTGAGTACTTGATACTCATTTGTAAACTCCATCTAATATTTATCATCACTTAAGAGATAGTTGAAGGGAAACACCTTGTATGCGTATTGATGATCATTTATAACTTTCTTATCAAAGGAGTCCTCTAGAATAATATAACTTTAAAGAGAATTATCTAAATCTATCCACGCAAGAACTGGTATTTTCTTGTATTGAATTTTGATCATGATTTTGTGATTTCAGAGGTTAGTTAGTTACGTGCCTTCTTTACGTACTCTAACTCACTAGCTTATTCAGACACTACCGCTTTAGAATATTCCATCGATTTTCTTTTGTTGAGAAGCTTCAACTCAACTTCATGCTATTCAATTTCTATGTCTTTTTTGTGAGCTTTTAAAAGATGTTTCTTCAAGTCTCTTGTATGAGAGTACTACTTATGGCACTCAAAGTAGTCATACTTTCCATCTATTATATCATGCTTTAAGTATACAGTGGGCTCTGCTTCTCTATGCTCCTTCATATGTCTGTACCAGCTTGATTTATGAGCAAAATCTCTCTCACATAACTCACAAAAATAGACTTAAACTCTTCATTTTGTATAGGAATTTCATTATTGCCTTTCTCCTCCTCTCTGTCTCCCACACACTTGTTTGC
>ARYC01009555.1:0-19742 GCA_000711775.1 Oxytricha trifallax | reverse complement strand
TTACAATGTCTCCCTAGTTACGCTAAGTAAAAGATTCAATTTAAGTTATGCATAGTTGAAAAGACTTAATCAATAAAATATATTGACCATCAAAATGAAGTGGAGGTAACATAGCCTAAACCAAGACAAAGAATAGGGTAGATATTAATTAATGCTATCAAATTGTATTTGGATGCAAATGAAAGTATTGAAAGCTGTAAGGACGTCCAAAATTTTGTCAACCTAAATACCAACACCACAGTGTCAATTTCTTTCATTCGAACTTATTTAAAGACTTAAGCAAATTAGAGTTTCAGGAATTAGTATTACTTGAGCCCAAGAGTAAATGCAGTAAAATCAAAGTTACAACGGTGATTGCTGCTTTCTTTTACATACAAAATCTCTTTGATGAAAAAACAATCATAAATATTGACGAAGCATCATAAGATATAGCATTAATAGGAAAAAAAACATGGAAATTAAAAGCTTCCCTAAATCACAGTATACAGTCTAAAAGATTTGATTAAATTAGTATCTTGGCAGGTTTATCAAGCAAAAATGCAGCTTATTACGCTGTAAGTAAAGGAAAAACTACTATCTAGACGGTTTATTATTTCATGCTACAAATAGTCCATGAGCTTGAAAGCTAAAATAAAAACTGGCGCGCGCATCTACAATTATAATGCTAGATAATGCATCATATCATAGGAGCGAATTTTTAATGAGGAAGATAAGAAGTATTAATATTCCAATTATGTTCTCAGGACCCTATTATCATTTTAAACTTGCTCCACTAGAAAGGTTTTTCGCAATTGTAAAAGATAAAATCTACTAGCATCCTTATTGAATGATAAAACTTTGGAATCAATATGAAAATAAACAGAAAAAGGGTTACTTTGTAATTGCAAACTTAAATAGCATAAAAGATTTCTCATGTAAATTGTCTATGGGCAGAGCCTTGTTTTATAGATTCTGTGACTTAAGCTTTAAATGATATAAACTTTGAAAATAATTGAACTCTTTTGAATAAAATCAGATTTGAGTTTTTATTAAACAATAACATAATGGGTTAATATAGAGTAGAGGAAACTTTTGTAAATACTTTTAAAGTCTAGACTAAAGTCTATGCTTAAATAGAAAATTTGATTTTAAGTTTAAACATTGATTAAATAGTATTTGATAACTAAACAATTTAGTGAACTTATTCTAAAGGGCTCATTAATTTAATTAACTTTATTAATTAATTCCACAATAAAAATTGATAACTTCTAACTCGGACTTAATTAAACTTTAAATTATTTTTTAAAATTAGTGATCATTATCATTTAAATAGTTACAATTTGAGACCAAACCTTTTCTCTATATGATATTTTTAAAGGAAATTTTATAAAAACTCTTTACCAAATGAGTTAATAGTTTGCTTTCATTCTATTGGGTAATGAATAGCTTTTAATATGGTTCCTTATTTTGGGGAAAAAATAAAACTAAATAAAGGAACTTATTGCCTAAATTGAATAAAATACTCTATTAAACTATCCAAAATTTATCTTAACTAGGCTTGATAGATTATCGGGGTTCATATTTAGTCCTATGTGAATTATCAATAAAGTAATGAAAAAAGTAAGTTTTTAATTTTCTTTGAATTAATATGTTAATTCTAAATCTGATTTAAATAAGAAATGAAATGAATAGCATTCATTCTAAGAATATAAAAAAATTTATACAAAATCATTGAAAAATTGAATTCATTTTAAGGGATTTAAAATATCAGCATTGCTATTAAACTTTAAGAAATGTATAGTACTATTTATATAATTCATTAGAAAAATTTATAGAATATTAATTAGGAGACTTAATTATTTATATTGCTAAAATACAAACCCATTAGGAATTTATATATGCGCTCATTTTATGAGTGCTGAATGTAAAAAAAACTACCTTTTATATTAATCTATTATATTATGCATTTTATAACAATTTTTAACTATTTTGGTAATTTAAGTTTAAAGATTATAAAATCCAAACACATTGAAAGCATAAAATATCAATACAATATAGAACCTTGGTTATAAATATATATTATTAACTATAATTTTTGAATATAAATTTATACAGTTTGTTTTGAAATTAGTGTTATCACTAAAAGGATTTAGAAATATTGAATATGTATTATTATTATCATATAGTAACATAGTTAATGTTTACATTAAAAATATTTAAATTTGGGAAATAGAAACTCAATAGTTTATATTAATTAGAGTGTCATTAAAGTATTTGATATTATAGTATTAATAAAATTAAGAATAACATTAGAGACATTATTTTTAATAGGCTAAAAAAAGATTTAATTAAATCAAAATTAATCGTAAGTAAAATTAAATCACTACCTAAAATCTCTATACTTAATTTAAAAAAATTATTTTTATCTTTTTAATGAAGCTGTTCACATTGTTAATCTACTGGTTTTTATACTCTATACTTTATTTTACAAAAAATTAATCATAAAATTCATTTAAGAGAAATAGAATTAATAAATAAAGCTTTCATTCTTCTTGTTATTTAGGAAACTGATTAAATTTTTAAACTATAATTCAAATATATCATAATAAATCTTCAAATATTTTTTAAATTTATAAGCTAACAGTTCAAAATATATGAACCATACACTAGATTTAAAAGGTTGTTATAGCAAATGTTATAAAACTTATAATAAAAAACTTAATTAATTAGATTTATAGGATATCAAAGCTATGGACGATTTAATTAATTCAACTACCTAAAATCGTTTTGCTTACTTAATAAATAATCTACACTAGACAAGTTTTAGTCTGTAGATATTGCCTAAATTTTTAAGGGATAATGACAGAAAAGACAATAAGACACATGAGTCAGCATATTAAAACTTCTCATAAAAAGATATTAGAGGCTAGATGCTTACTAGCAAACTTTAAGTGTTTAGAAATAAGAGACTACTATGTGAGCCACTAAACTTCTAGCGATTTACACGCTTAAAACGATAAAGAAACAAACCAATAAAAGTATACATAAAATTATCAAGCATCTTACAAAGAATTCAATAACACTGATGAATTCGACAGCATAAAATTTAGTAAAAATTATTAGACAGCGAATTAAACAAAAAATTCAAAGATAATAATGGATCTCAATAAGTTTAAGTTTTTGCTCTACACGATGAGTAAATTTAAGATTTCAATTAAAGGATTTCATACCTAGAAGCTTAAATTCAATAGAAAAATGAACTAAATAATTACCTGCTCTAATTTTCAAAACTTATTGAGTCAAACATAAAATCAAAGAAACATATTATTAGATTCTTACATGATTAAGACTTTAGCAAGTAACAAATTTAAATTCTAAAGCAATCCAGCATTCAATACATCAAGACCATTATATTCTCAAGCGAATCAATAGAAAATGAATTGAACTTAATATTTAATCAATAAAAATTAAGCATTATTGAGAAAGAGTATCATAGTTAAGAACTAATTAGTAAATCAATGTAGTTTTTTCTTGAAATTGTAGGGAGATTCCAAAACTATTTTGCAACGTTATTAGAAGGAAATCATTAAAATCTTGAATAAACTTTTCAGAAATGCGTCTTTACTAATTAAAAGTAAATGTCAAAATAGGTAAAAGAATAGGATGATGAATTTAAAAATACTATAGCAAAGAAATATATAGACTTAATTTCAGAAATACAAATGATGTAAAACTTAGGGAGCCAATTAGATGAAAAATTGCCATCAATAGCAATTAATTGTGAAGTTTTTAGAAACAATGTTCTGAAAACCATTGGAGAAACTTAAAAGTTTTCATTAATAGAAAATTTGATGTTGTAAAAATAGATTTCCATGACCTATTGATTTAAAACAAAAAATGGTGGTAATTTTTTAAATTACTAAACAGAAGGAATAAAAAACTTATACAAATTGGGGATTGAGGATTTATAAGATAACGGTTATATATTTATGTGGACTGTTGGACAGAAATTTGTGGATGCAATTTAATTTTTGCTCTTTAAAGGCTATAGGCTATAGGTAATTATAATTTAAATTTTATAAATATTGATTTCAGGATAGTAGAACAGATAGTGTAGGTTAAAAAAGGTATAAAAGCAGATTTAAAAGATAGATAAGGATACTACCTCAGACATAGTAAGGAAATATGCTTGGTTGGATTGAAAGGCAAAGAGCTAGAAGGAACAGTTCATTTCAAGATAAGCGTTATTATTGAGACAGTACCAGGTGGAAATTCAGAAAAGCCTGTAAAAATTAAAACACGATTATTGAAAAAATGGTGCCTAATGGATTGTATTGTGAAGTTTTTGGAAGGAAAAATTACTCAAGGCAAGGGTGGGTTACAATAGGAAATGAATAAGAATGAGTTCTAAATCGCATTTAATTTATCCAAATAAAAGTTCACTTCAATTCAATAATTTTTACCTTAATAGATTTATAATAAATTTTAATATTATTTTGTTAAAATTCATTTAATTAATAAGAAAAATTTAAGACTGTCTTATTAAAATTATTAACTTTAAGAAGAAACTATTTCTGTTATCTTTTATTTTTCTCTTATAAAAATTAACATATACCCATTTAATGCACCAATTTTTTTATATGCCTAATCAAATCTAGTTTTCGGATATCTAAATTGATATTGAAATTTTATAAAGAATGTTAATTACTAAATAAAAATGCAGGGATTTTAAATGTCTCAAAGATCTCTCAAGTATTTCAATTATATAAAAGAAATGGAATACTCTTTTATAAAATTCAAGAAAAATGATAAATGAAATTATATAGTATTTTTTGTAGAGTTTATTAGCATATTAGTTAACAAAACGTTTTATTGAATTATGAAAAAACTATTAATATATTGTTTAAAGCTGCAAAAACAATACTGACTTGGACACAATATGGTTTAAAGAAGTTACTCATATTAAAACGAATGACCCTTATTAAGTTTTTAAATTATTAAACTACTCTTATTCTATGCTTAGATTTTTTAGAATTTATAAAATTTAGTTATTTAAACAATAAAAACTGATAACTTGACAACAACCAATAAAAACCATTAATAATACTATTTAGTATTTAAAATAAAATTGACTAATTAGTTATTAAGTTTAAAATGAATTTTAATTCCTTTATATAAAGTAAACTAAGTTTATTTTCTAAAATATAAATAGTAAATTTAAAGAAAGTACTCTTCAGACTGCTTAGCTATCACTATTTTGCACTCTTATTTAGAATAAGGCTCCCTTAATTCATAAATATCTATAAATACTGAAAAGTTATAAGTATAATATAGCTTGATGTTTTATTTAGCATTGATAGAAGATATTTTTTATTGACCATCTTTCACAATATATCACTCAAATCATCTGCAATAACTCCATATAAATTCATTATAAAATTTTTACCTTCATAATTTATTAAGAAAATCAAATATATTGCTATATAAGTCAGATATTTTCCTTAATAAGTGGATGAGAAACTGATAATTATTTAACATAAATTATTTATTTTTTTATGAGAATATTCGGCTATGGGATCAAACACGCCCCCCCCCATAATGTATATTTTTCTTTTTGTAGTCTGATAGAGTTTTTAACGCTGAGTAATAGTATCTGATAAACTTTGCGTGTGCGATCAATAGTTTTCGAGATATGATCCCATATAAGTTCACATTTTATATATAAAATTATAGTAAAAATTATTTAAACATTTCCAATTTTTCATAAAAATCTAAATTTTTCTTAAAATGAATTTAGATGATTTAATGAAAATTTAAAGAATTTATTTAATCCTCTAAATTCATATTTTATGAAAAATTGGAAATGTTTAAATAATTTTTACTATAATTTTATATATAAAATGTGAACTTATATGGGATCATATCTCGAAAACTATTGATCGCACACGCAAAGTTTATCAGATACTATTACTCAGCGTTAAAAACTCTATCAGACTACAAAAAGAAAAATATACATTATGGGGGGGGGCGTGTTTGATCCCATAGCCGAATATTCTTTTAATTATACTATTTGAAGGTTTGACGAAAAGAGATTATTTGTAAATTAAAATAGTCTTATGATTTTTGCCAATAGAAATATATTTCATTTTATTAATCATGGTAAATTAAAAGTAAAAAAAGATTTCTCTATATTTTTGCAAACAGGGAAATTTTCGAAGTCTGAAATGATTTTATAAACTAATAAATTTAGAATCCAAATATGACTTTAGCAGTTCAAAAATTTTGGAGAAAAATATATTATCCTCAGGTATATATTTAAGAAGAAGATGCCACGAAGAAAATAGTATTAGACTCCTGGAAAAAAATTTAAAATGAAAAGGAATATGCTAGAGAGAGGTACAAAAAAATTATAGGAACAAATATAATTTACAAAATGTTAATTTATTTTTTCAATCACATGATTAAATTTAAATTATATAAATTAATCAAATCAGTCTTTATATCTAATTAAATCTCCCTAAGAGGGGTGTATAAAAAAAGCAATTATTTATTAATCAATGAAATTCTTGATAACCTCTATCACTATTTGTAAAATAACAAAAAGGGTTTAATCGCATTAAGAAGTAAGAAATAGCAATCTATACCATTTTATTATGAATTTCTTTTCAAATTTTTATTCAATAGTTATACAGATTAATCTTTTGTCACAAGAGATTTCTTATAGTTTTATGATTTTCCAAGAAAAATTTAAATGATAAAGCAAAAATAATATATTCGCAAGGAATAAAAATTATTTTGGCTATTCATTCTGTTGTTATATTTCATTTAAGTTAGAATAGTTATAAATGATTTAAAAACAGATTAATTATTTTTGCTTAATTGACAAATCCAAGAGTACATTAACGTGATTAAATTAAGCAATAAAATATAAATAAATAATTGTTCAACAACAAAAACTAATAATTCAATTAAATATCGATAATATTGAACTAAAAGGTAATACGAAGTCAGATCAAACTTAAAAACTTTATGATTTTAAATACTTTGCTATAATGAAACATTTGTTCCCTCTTTTAGTCATATGGGACGAGGTTGAGCCTATTGATGTCAAAATTATCACAATAAGTAATTATTTATAATATCAAACCTACTCACTTCCTGACTTACCCATAATATAGTATAGTATGAATGTGTGGATGACTTATTGACAATAAAACTCAAATAAAAGTGGCTTTGTAATAAGAAATTTCTTCAAACTCTTTTAATATTAGGCTATAACACTAAAATTTGCGTATTTTTGCAAAGTAAACATGCATCAACGTGAATGATGGATTGATTACTTTTCGCTCTACTTCTGATCACACTTTCACTTAAGAGTAAATGTCTCTATCCCTTCATAATCCATGCATAATTTACACTGGACCCAAGGAAGTAAAAAGCTTAACATGCTCGAATTGTCAAAGTGTGATTGTGAGTAAAACCTCGTTGACTGATTAGAAAATATAGATCGAAGCAGTCCCGAGTGAAAACTTGAAAGAAGTGGTGGAATTATGGTATAGTGACATGATGAAGACTTGAGTAATTTATTGATCTTAAGACTAAATAAATCAAGGTGTCTGATGATGTATGTCTTGCAAAGCTTATATGATTTGTTGATATACTTATTTTCTTTAATTTAAAATCTATATTTCATTATAAATTATTATATTTGCTATAATCGTCTACAATTGTCTACAAATAAATAAAATCTCAAAATAATTGGCTAAGTTGGCAATAGTCTAATAAATTGTAATATTTGCTAAGACGTGATTGGTAAAAGAGAAGAGCAAGATTAAATATTTTTTTTTAAGAAAGATTAAGGAGCTATAAGGTGTTTCTATTTGAAAATAAGAGCTTTTGGTATTGATATATTATCATTAAAGAAATAATTTTATTATTTGATAATAACAATATAAAATATCATAAAATATACATTATTAGTATAATTGATAATTTGAAGCAAGATATGGTATTCCTGGATACACAGAAGAATAAGATGGTAAAAAATAAAGTATTAAACAAAAACATATTAATATCCTCTACACCATAATATTAGGCTGCATCTGATCCATTATTATTAATGATATTAAAAAAAAGATTTTCACAATAATAATATAAATTCTAAGGAAATATTTATTCGCAGGATTGAATAATTCTTACCGTGCAGTTCGTGTTTAATAATTTTCAATATTAAGGCGATGCATAACTTTATAAAATGACAAAAAAATGAACATCATTATTCAATAAATAATAAAATGCATAATTTTGGACTTTATTCTCCCTATATCTTTTTAAATTCATTTATCATTTATCCCTCTATAATTCCAGTTTGTTTTTTAAATATGATATTAAATTGATACCCTAATTTTATAAGTAAAGCTATTCCTATTATAAAATATTCGTACTTCAAAGTATTTGTAAAAGTATAAATTTAATAATTTCATATTGCTTTTACAAGAATATAAGTAACTATATATTTATCAGCAATGGATGATGACTAATCAACATTTAGCAAGGAAACCTAAAACAACCAGAAAGAAGGAAGTTACTTCGGAAATAAATTAATTTACTTTACAATATACTCGATCTACTTAATTAAATGAATAAGACTTATGCGTTACTTGATTCTGAACTACAAGTATGTATTTATTCTATTAAAATATCATATTTTTATATGAAATCGTTATAAGATTGCTCAGTTTAAATGGAGAGTTAAATGCTTTATTTTTCATAAATGTGCTTCAAGAGTAGCTGAAACTTTGGAAAATCATTCTCTGCTGCCTCAATTATTTTTATTTGTGAGACTCCCAAGAGAAATCTCGGTGGCAATAAACAATGGCACTTATTACCTTTTACCAAGTGAAAAATACACTATTTTGCTTGAGTATAGATCATCTCAGCAAGCAAATAAATTAATATAAAATTAACAGTTCTTAAACTGATTAATGCTGATTTATACCTTTTTGTAATAAATGAATTAGAAGCATGCTTAGGTGAATCATCTTTATTCTGCAGAATAATCACAGGACAAATATGTGCTAGAGAACTGAAAATAAATTAAACTGCTAAATGTCTTTAAATGCCCACTACAAGCAGATAAATCTAAAAATGAATTCTAAGCTATCCTGATAATGAGCACAAACTATTTCTAAAATATTGAGCATATTCAAGTTTATTTTCATTCTTTATTTATTTAGGAAATTTTAAGAAATATGATTATTGCTTTTATTAACATTAATCACAAAGAAGTTGTGTTGAAAATAAATAATACTTCATAGAAGAATCTAATAATGGAAGTAGTACCACCCAATTTCAAAGTTAGCGGTATCTTAATAACCCCATTGGGGTCCACTATCTGGCGTGGGTTCAACTCTCTTATCAGCTTAGTATCATTCTAAATTCAGAGATTTCAATGCAGCAGCCCTAATGGATATGTCCAAACCTTTAATAGGAGCAGATGGGTAAAAATTTATTCTAAAGGTATGGTTTCAAGGAAAAGAAAACTTGCTGATAGATTGGAGAAGAAACTTTAAAAAATGGATTAGGCTGCTCAAGATCCTAAGAACAAGGGCAATGCGCAGTCACTTCCAGCTAAACTAAGAAAGAAGAAGCCAAGAAAGAGCAATTTATTATAGTTCCTAAGGGCAAAACTCTCTAATAAGTACAGCAAGAGATGGCAGAGGAAGAGGAAAGAAAACGAAAGGAAAAAGAAGAAATTTATTTTATAAATTGAGAATAAAAGCTGTAATTAATCTTGAAATTTTTTTAAAAATTGTAAAATGTTTGATATTGATTGAGAGACAATAAATGCTTGAGAAAGATAGAAACTTCAATTTATTGGGTGAATTAAGAAAGCTAGGTGGAAAAAAATACGATTTCTTTGTAGATGACGAAATAAAGAGAAGCTAACACTACGACTGGCTTATCCCAGTTTACTACAAGAACCCTGATAAAGATGACTCTGATGTTTAGGTGCTTTATCTAGAAGCCAGAGCTGTCACAGTCAAGAGAATTTTAGTGCCAAATGTTGAATTCTTGGAGTTTTGAGAGATTCATATTATTTATTACATAATATTAATAAAGAGATTCCAGTTGCTTTCCGTAAGACTCAAGAAATCTTGCTTAAAAATGTTGGCTATCACGAAATAGTTATTTAATTTAATAATTTTAATAATAGTTATTTAAAGTAATACAATGAGACATTAAGAATGGAACTTCTCACACCATTCGGAGGTTTCTCAGTGTTAAACGCTCTTCGTACCATCAAACAAGGGGAAATCAAAGCCATTGTTATTTAATTCAAACCTTCAACCAACAGGTTTAAGAAGAAAAGCTCATAATATATTCAAACCACACAGTAGTCTAAATTACTATTTATATTTATATTTTAGTCTCAGTGATATTGAGGGGTTCTGGAGTGAAACCAGAAGTATCAATTTCCTTGGACGATGGTTTCTCATCATTTGGAAACATAATTCAAAATGAAATGGTATAGGAATTTTAAGTGTGAAGAATCTTGATATATTTTGGAAAAAATATAGTAAAATAGAAAATTAATTAAATATAAATCATCAAGCGTATTGTGGTATATATACCGAGGTTTCTTAGTTGACTTCGAATAACTATGTACAGTTGGATTAGAGCTTAATGCTGACCACCATACTGAGTCATACATGGGAGTTCGATTATAACAAGGTGTCGCCTCTTTGTTACTAGACTGTCCGATCAATTCTGGTCGATTTAAGGTCATGTTGAGGGTCTTGGAGACCTTAATATTAACTACTTCTTAAATATAAATCAAATATGGATAAGAAAAATAATTATATATATATCTTTAAATAATGGCTGTCATCATTCCATCCCTTGTCTTGTCTTTGCTACTCTCCTGAGTCTCGGTCCAGTACCAGTACTGCACTTACCAGTTACAACACTTATAAAAATAAAATATTAGATACATTATTGTAACTTACATATTTAACCTGCGAACAGCTTCTCTCCATTCTCTCCATTTATAATATTGATTTATTTTGAATTATTTTTATAATTTACTTTGTTTTTTGTAAAATATATCATGAATATTTCCTTTTTCCCTGTCAACTTTGAATTGATCAGCAAAGTAAGTGCGGTTGAGAATAAATCACATCTCGAGCCATTCCCTCTCATATAGTCTGATTAAAAAATACAGAAATCATATTGTTTCTAAAACCAGCACAAGGGACAATCAAACCTTAATCAGACTACCAGGTGAAAATATAGTTCCAGCCAGATCACATGAGTAACTTCTACTTTGATGTAATGCTAGTGGACATTCTTAATTAAGTCCAAGCCAAGAATATTATCTTAAGAGGTTGGTACTACAATAGTAATATATATTATTTGAAAAATAGATGATTCAAATAGAAAGTTTGAATATTTTTTATTCTGAAAGTACTCAACTATTTTGAAGAGAACATGAACCATTTAAATGGAAACCAACTGAGAAATGAAACGCACAAATGAAGGCCAATAAAAATACTCGCTAATAAGTAAGTTCTTGGTAATTATTATAATGTTATAAAAACTAAATGCTTTATTTTTGGATTTTTTAACGGTGCAGGTCAGAAGCAAAGAATTACTTATATGAGAGATGAAGATGCAGAAGCTCTTCTATAGATGGCACTCCATTCGAAAGAGAAAAGAACAAAGCAAGAATTATCCTTATTGGCAGCTTCAAATTTATGGACACTAAGATAGAAAAGAATGCTGTCTATGAAATAAACCCAGCAGGAAGTTTAACTATCAATTTCTAATATATTGTGTTAATAGAAAGACGATTCATCCTTCGAGCGTGATTCATTAAAGGGCAACTTAAACAGTTTAGACAAGAGTTACTGCTTAAACTCACGTTTAATCATCCTAAGTAGGATCCATTGTATATCCGCACTCAGAGGTATTGGGTAGTTGGTAGAAAGTCTATGGGAGCTAAAACTCATTAGTAGATTCGTAGAACCAGGAGAACCTGATGTCGATCAGATAATATTGAATTTAAATAAGTTTAAATTTATTTAATTTGCCATTAAATCTTGTTGAAATATTACTAAGAGCACACGTAGAACAAATATGATTATAAAAGTTACTATTCTAGATCAATATTTAATTATAATAATAATATACAAATTTCATCAATTAAATTTGACTGATATTAATGTGAATGGAACTTTGTGAAAAACATTTCCAAAGTCGATCTGAGAAGGATTAAATTTATAATTAAATATATGTTTATTTATCAAATGCAAATAATCAACTTCTTATTAGATTACTAAATTAAATTTATCGTTCTTTTTCATTATAATGTGAATTTAACAGCATTGACAGTTAATACAGCCAGGGCACTGAACTTGACTGGCAAGACTTGATTAGCGCCATTCACTTTGATTGGTATACTCATAGTAAACTCTTCATATTAATCTTTAGTTGGTAACTCATCATCTTACTTCACCAAGTATCGCTGCAGCTAGTCAGAATTGTACGGTCCGCTCAATAATTATATAAAGTAAATTTGAATTTATTTTAAATATTAATAATATTTTAATTGGTCAGAACTTGAACCAAATCTCAAAAAAAGCATAAACCCTAAATGTAACCAAGTGTTGGATTAAACTCTAAATAGGGTTTGAATCGCATTTATATATTAATAATTTAAACATATATATTAAAATTAGTTTGAATGACTTAGGGAAGTAAAGTTGAATTTTCATAGGTTGAGCACTACGATTATACAAAATGATTTTTTCACTGAAAAGCTTTTCATAAACCAGCACATTCATGATGTATTCTGGTCTCACTACGTAAATAGGTACTTCCACTCACTATCCCTTTATAGTGAATGGAATGGGCTTTGAATAGTCCTAATTATCAAAGAATATTGATATATTTGGCCTAGTTTCAGTAGCACAAAAGTAAATGAGATTTCTATTGATGAGAATCCCTCTATTTCTTAAGTTCTCTTATAATTGTAAATAAATAAAATTTAGCATATAAAATTCTTTAATAAATTGAACTTGAGAGAGAAACAGTTCTAGTAGATCTCCCTTAAGTTCAAATTAACCATCTGGATTGTTTTGAATCTTTTAGTTCTCTTCATTTTATTTTTTCTAGAATTCAACATCACCCTTGGCAGCTTCATCAATATTTAAGAGTGATAATATATGAATTCTTTGTAAGAAGTGCTGCTAAAGTATAATCATTTATCATTAGTCATTGTGAACACTATTGTTGGGAGAGCACCATAATTATTGATTATTAATGTTTTAGTGCACTATTCATCATATATAACAGGGCCAAAGTCTATCAATGGATCGTTTACACATAGAAGAGCTTTCTTGCAGGTACACTCTAGAAGTATGTTTATAGGTCCTGTTCCTGAGAGAATAGGGAACACTCCAAAGATGTCTTGATTTAGTAGTGGAGTGAAAGTTATTGTGATTTGAGAAGAGAGACCTACAGACATACGACCAGTTAATGTACTGGTTCAAAAGAAGTCCTATTCAATCAAACATAAATATATATGAAACGTTGATATTTAAGTATAGTAAAATTTTATAAATAGTTTTAAATAGCTACATTAATATTATCATTAAGGGTCAAAAGCTTAAATAAATTGAAACTGATAGAGAAATTTGTCACTAGGATAGTTTAAGTGTGATATATTCCAACTGTAAAGTTCTAATAAAATCATAAAATAAAATGAAAATTTGATGTACTCTATATATAAATTTATCTGGCTTAAAAATGAAAGCAGTTCCTTTGAATTTTCAACTACCCACTATTTGAGGCTTAACAATTCCCTCTTTTTGTCTTTATCTTGCCTTTTCCATGTAATCTTCTTACAGTTTACTCAGCATGGGACATATTCATAAATACAGATAAAGACTGATTTGATGTTATTACGATGACTTTGTCCTCATCTGGAAGATAGTAGTTTTAGCCACTGATATCCATATTTAAATAATTATATTCAAATTATACTCAATTAATTCTTTAATTTAATTAATTTCATGTAACTTTATTATTTGTTATTAACATTATTGCTTGTAATTGCGGTGAATAGCTTATACAAAATATTTATATATTGAGTAAAAATTAAAAATATTTACCAGAAATGAGGAAATAAGCAAGACTTAAATCATAGTATTATATATTATTTAATTATTAAAATTACTATATAATATTATGATTAAATCTAGATTATTTCCTAATTTCTGGTAAACATTACAATTTTTTTATTATTAATAATTGAAATCATATGTAAGATACGGGTACTTTTAAGATTGTATTGAGAATTTTATCTTATTCTTCTTTACAACACTCCTATGTATTTTATTAGTGGCCATACTCAATGCAGATTTATGCAGTGTACTCATACTAAACTACTCCTTTAGTTATTGAATAAATTGCCATTGTCACTGTTCGATCTCCCATAGTCTTCTAGATCGTTTTTATTAGAGTCTCTGTTAGAATTATTGGATTAGTGAGATATCGGCGAGTCATCTCCTAGTTTTAGTTCTTCGCTATATTTAGTTAATAGATTCATTAAGCAACATCTTTACGTTGGCTATTATATGTGGGGTCAATCATAGTTAAATACCTTGGTAATTCTAGTTTGTTTTACATAAAATTTTAAGCTGTGATAGACTACCTGTTATTCGAGGCTTTAGATTTATTATGATTAGAACTGGAGTTTTGAGATTATTACGATGAAGATTAAATCTTATTTAAATTCTTCAATTAGTCTTTTTCAAATATATATATATATATATAAATCAGATGATTAACGTTAATTACTCTTCTAATTTGCGCTCAAGGAAGCAATATTGTTTACCAAATCCTGAATTTTATTATATTAGAATAACTTATAATTTCCTGTTGAAGATATTGATTTATGCCTTAATTCTTTAATACCTTCAAATTCAGCTATTGTTTTCATAAACTTTCTCAGAGACCTTGTTGAGATAATTTCATTAATTATTTTAAAATGGAGACAAAGATTAGTTAAGAGTAGCTCATGCTAATTTTAATACAATATTTGAAGTTTTCGACAAATCTAGGATCTTCTTAACAGAAATGTTAACCTCTCTCTATCAACAAATAATCTTTGGAAGTAGTTTATGAAACAATCTAATTTATACTATCTAGACTGTAGAAATAATTATCAATAATCGTAGGGGCTTAGCTTGAAATCTAAAGTATAGATAATGCGGAATTTTAATTTTATAGGCAAAATCAAACAAGCAGATAGACCATTTAGTTCACAGTTAAATATGCCAATCAAAGAGTTTTCGTAAGTATCAAAATATTTTTGAAATATTTCCTTGCAAAAGTTTCTCTCTGGCAACCTATTTAAGAGTGTTGCTTAAATTATTAAATTCAGCTCCTACCAAAGCGAGAAATATTCAGAAATAGTCTTTTGATTTAAATTTAAGTCATTTAATACCTAATTCACTCTCGATGTAACTGGAGAGTTTTAAGATTCATTCATTTTCTATAGTCCAGAGTAAAGATAGAACTTATTCATAAACTTCAATCTTTCATAAGTACCATTTATTGTCTCTTTGGATTCGACTAACTTTCTTAATTATTTTTTAACTATCGGCCTCTTTTCATGATATCACGATTTCTAATTTTAATTTAGGTAGATAGGTGATTGTATTAAAGCTTTATAGCATATATATTTTCTAGGAAAAGTCTCAAGGATTTTAAAATTTTTCTGATAACTCTTTCGCTTCCATAAGTTGACTTTCATTAAATGTAGAAGGGCAAAATACAACTGGAATAAGAATTTTGTTCCCTGTAAGAAAAATAGATCCTTAAACTTCACTGAAACATCAAACATCTTAAGGTAAGTTTTAGCATAAAAAGCATACTAGCCATTAAAATGCTAAAAGACTTGGATCAAATTCAAACATCTCTAGATGCCAACATAAAAAAATCAGGTAATCTCATTTTGAATTCATCATAGAAAATCTTTTGATCCATAACTAAACCAACCATGTTTGAGCAATAATCGATTGGGGAGCATAAACTCAATCATTATTACGAAAATCCAAAACGCTTCAAGTTCATCATTATCATCTTCTCTATCATTTCAACTAGAATTTAAGAGTTTCATTTAATAACTTAAATGTTGACTTAAATCCTTTAATTTTTCGAATTTCATTTAAGATTCTTGTAATGATGACTCAGCTGTTGACATAACCTACACAATTCTACAAACTAAAAAATTCCTGTCTTGGCAGCATCTATTTGTAGGATTACGCTTGGTATAGACAGTCAGCTCATTTCTTAACTTCTTAGAATTATTAAATTTGAGTTTCTAAGAAAGTTTTCCTAAGATCCAAGATAATCTTGTTAAAAGCAGGATTTGTATAATCCATAGCTGATTTTTTTATAAATTTCTACACTAAGTATTGTTTTCTGGTAGATTTATTAAAGAGGCTGCTCATGAAGCTCTAAACCATATGGGCTTTCTATATTTTCAGATAAATCTTTCTTACGAAAATTCTTTAACACTTTTCTCTCTACCCCGGACAATATGAAGGGTTTATTTTTAAAAAGTAATTTATCAACTATTTCATTCTAATTCACTGGACTGAGAAGAAACTTCTTTATTAGTTGGAAATTTTATGATTAATCAGCTTAAACTCTTCTATAATTTCTTCCACGTCTTTTTTGTTGTTTAACTTTGAATAATTTTTCATTAGAGTAAATATCAAATGATTGTTATTACCCATAATGATCAGCCTCCGTGTGGTAATTATGCTATTATCCTCTCTGTTTAATAATAGTTAAAATTATAAAATTCTAATAAGTCATTTTCTTTCGACTTATTCCTGAATTTAGTTATATCCTTATGATAAGAAAAGCTTTTTAATTGGAAACATTCGTGATGCTATAGTCAAGTGTTGTGATTTCACAGGATTATTTAATTTGAGATCACCTGAATCATTAAAACTATTCAATTTCTAGTAATAAAATTCAAATAAGACATCGTGATTAACCTAATTAACTTAATTTCTATTAAGCCATAAGGCTTTAATTTTGCTGATTAGTTTACATTTAGACCATCTATTTCACATTGCTTTAATTCTTCTTGTAATTGTCATTTAAATGGAGATTTAATTTTATCATTGCTACTTTAGTTTAGGATTATTGACTAATCATTTTTCATTATGCTTTCATTCACTTTTTATTAATTGCAATTTCCATAAATTCTCATATTTTATTATTCCAATTCAATTTAGAGGGATTTTTAGGAAAATTTTCCTAGTGCTCTCTATTGAGAGGAGTGTAAAAGAGAGGTTCAAACATAATGATAAAACTTATATAAATTTTATAGATTTTACTTCAGTTAAAACTCAAAGATTGAGAATTTAACGATTAAGGAACGGCTCTGAAAAGCAGAGTGTTAGTGTGAATATATATTCTATAACCATTGTTTTTGTATAGGAATTGGCACAGCTTCTAAAAATAAGAACAGAGGATGCTCCATTAAAAGATATAAACCCAAAAAATAGATGTTATTAGATACCGTAGTTAGAACATAGCTTTGATTGATTAATCATACACGCCTTAATTTAATTTATTAATTTCACTAAATTCATCTATTTTAATTTCAGATTTTAATATCAGAGACCAAAATTTTAAAAACGAGATTAAAATAGAGAGCTGCTGAAAATAAAATTTAAATCTGCTTAAGTTAAATAAATTGTATGCGCATTAGTCTTCTATCACATTCTTATCAATACCCTCAACATCAGACAAAACAGCATAAAATTAGCATTTAAACAAGAGATATAAATATTTCACAGAATATTTTATCTACCCTATCAAATATTAAGCTAATGATAACGACTAAAGTAAATGTGAGTATAGTGTAATGCGATATATATGATGAGAACAGAATGAGTACAGCTAAAAAATAAATAAATAGCATATCCAAGAAATAAAAAATAAAACTAATAAAGAAACAGAGCTAAGGGTAGTTAAACTCAATAAATAAAACTAAAGGTCATTATTAAATATTAATATTGCTATTATTGGACATTATCCTTTTAGCAAATATCTTTTTATTATATAAAATCATGGAGAGTTTGACATTAATGAAATATACGATGGAATATTTGTTCTTAAGGATTAAATAACAGATTTAGAAGATACCAGAGGTTCAATTGTTCAATAAAAAATGGTAAAATTCATTCTTTTACTCATTAAAATATATAATGTAAGCAAATTTTTCTTACTAAGGGGAAAGACAATGAAGGATATTCAGAGACATAAGAAGCAATTCTTTAATGATAGACTAATTTTCCAGATAAACATATATTATATGATTGAAACATTTGTTAAATATAGAGATTGAATAACTAAGAGCTGGAAGTAGAGAAATAAGTAAAGCATGCATAAAGTATTCCACAATAATTGGAGAGTGAAAGATAAGAAGGACTGATTGATTTTTTTCTAGTGGAACAAACAAATTTTGACCTAAACATTTAAGGCAAATTGAAATCTTCTATAAAGAAGAGTCAGGTAGTAACGCCCAACTTAACTCATTTAAATTTAATCGAATTTTTAACTAAAAAAGACTTTAGCATTAAAAAACTTGATTATGACTTGGAAAATTTATAGAATATGATCATTTCTATTTAACTTAACACCAAGCAATCTATGTCTACATAAAATGCAAAACTTGCTAAAAATACTTCATTTAAAAAAGAAGAGAATTATATCTTGGAAAAATTTGCTATAGATTCAATAAACTAAACAAAGACCATCAATATATACTTAATTACACTTTTTTCAACACTTATCTTATGTGCATAATAGAATTGACAAAAACAAACCCTTAAACATGTCTAAATCTATAAATGAAAATCTTTCAAATTCAAACACTGGCGACACAGCCAATTCTTCAAATCTAAAGCAATTAACATTTGAAAAGCCTCAAACCAGATGTTAAACTACTAGTTCTTCAAGAGATATATTCGAGTAAAATTTTAGTGATATAATCAATGGAGAAGTATCTTTTGAGTTAAGCGTCTGCAATACTTTACAACTACAAGACATAAGTAAAAACAATAAATTTAGCATGAGATATTCCAGATTTGGCAAACTTATCAATGAATATTAAGATGATAACTGCAAAATATTTCTATCTCTTTTGGTAACACCTTGCGCTTGAATCTTTAATGCAATCTCAAAGACCTTTTATGCCTTAAACACTTCTCACTTAAACCCAAAAAATATCTCTAATATTTAAAATCTTCTTCCCTCAAAATGATAGACAAGAAATTTGACTAATATCAACAGAAAAAAATAGAGAATTAAATTGCAGAAGCAACTCAAAGAAGAGGAAGATAGGTTTATGAATACCAGAAAGAGAAATCAAGGAATATTTAGATTAGATTAGAAGGGGTTGTCAGGACATCAAAATAATGAGGAGTTGTGAAAACTATTGCTCTCTATTTTGATATAAAAACAGTGTTTATTTAGGAATTTATAATTATTTGTGAATTAGGCAGAGTCACTGGAAACTTTTGTGTAAAGTAAATAGTGAAAAAAGTAAAAATAAAGAAGCCAGTAATATATTGAAAGTACTGTCTAAATAGATAAAGATACCATATTTTGATAGTTATACTTTAACGAAAATTTATTATAGAAATTAGATTATAAATATAAATGTAGCAAAA
>ARYC01009554.1:0-20193 GCA_000711775.1 Oxytricha trifallax | reverse complement strand
AGGATAATGAGAGAGCAAGCCAATTAAGATTTGTAATGCGAATGTATACCTTACTAGCCAATAAAGTAATTAATTAGTAATAATCACTGATAGCAATAATCTCATTTTTGTTCAATTATTATTTAAAAAAACTATTTCTAAAAACTGTACAATTAACAATACGCACAATTCTGAAAGTACTCCTTAATATTTAAAATAAACTAATTATAGATTTGTACAATGAACAATTTGAACAATTTGGTTATAATTAAATCTGAAATAGTTAAAGATACTTTTAAAAGTGTGATCTGATTTTCTATCAATTTAAAATTAAAAAGTTAACTGCCACTAATTAGGATTTTCGCTTCTGAAATCACATTTACTTTTTCCAAATAAATTGTATTTCTAGAGTAATTATGATCATATTATATTATTAAATTAGAAAGTCAATTTCTTGGTTAGATACCAATCTCATCTAGGATTTTATAACAGAGCCTTCTATTATACTAGGCCTACAGAGAGCAAGTAGGGGATTGCTGTGCACAACTCATGAGGGGCCAGTCGGCGGGTTCAATCTACCAGCTTCTACACTCCTTATGTGGGTTTGGGTCCTAGGACTTCCCTGCATAGATTAGCTTTTCTTGCTTTAGTTCAATTTCCTAGGTAATAGGGAGCAGGATGAAGGTATGCTCTGCCTTCAAAAGTGAGAAGACGAAAACCATTAAAGCAAACGATAAGGAATTTTCTGCCACACCGGGTTAGGGTGCTGAATCTACCACAGCGAAAGGTCAGGATTATGTTTCCCAGCAGTGATGAGACAGGTAAGCGTTTTTCTTCAACTACTGTTAACTGAGTTGAATCTTAGAAGATCTGCTTTCCAGATTAAGATGTCAAAATCTTGATTTTAGGAGGAAACTAAATGATAGCGGAAATGGTTTTTCGAAGTTTTCTATTTCATGACTGCCACATGACGGAATTGATATGTTAACTCACTTAGATAAGTCTACGTCACGACTAAGATTGATGATTTAATTTTAGTTTTAACTAGAGAATGATAAATTTATTTGATTTTAATAATTAAACTCACATGAGTATCTTATAGGAATTCAATCATCAAACGAGAAAGTTTTGCTAAAATTTTAACATATTTCTGAGTTCATATTTTTACCAATTAAATTCCATTAAATTAGCACTAGATATGTCTTAATTTAATAAGTACTGATACTATATCCTATTAATTTAAATTGATACATCAGTGTAAAGTACCAAAACTTAAATAATTCCAAATTATAATATAAAAAAGTTTTAATGGAAAAGTTTAAATTAAGTTTAAAGCCTAATTAGTATAATCAACATTTTCCATGCTTACTAGAATAATTAATCCTGGAAAATTATAATAATAAATTCTCAACTAAAAATGAGGTTTCTTTAAAAGTCAGCTTACAAGACATTGACAAATCTCTTATAATTAAGATTTAAGTCCTTGAAGCCATCTTTTAATGGCTAGTCTATTTCTCTTATTAATAAAAGATCTTTTAAAAATAAAGAGCCATGTGATTAAACAGATCTGCCTCTCTTAACTTAGCAATTAATAATTATTCCCCAAATCCAGATTATCAATAATCTAAAAATTAAATGACGAATAGCTATAATTTCTCACATCACAATCTTAACTTCAAAAGTTTTAAGATAAAACCATACTAAAAAATGCTAACTATTTAATATAAAATTTTAACCAGCAAAAATTAGTCCACGTACATATTTAAGTATATATAATTCATTTGGATTAAAATATTGATAAATCAAAAAGATTTATCACTTAACACAGTAGAAATAAGAATCAATTAAGATTGAAAGAATTAGATAATTTTAATAATTAGAGAATTAAAGCACAAAAAATAAAGATTTTTTTACGATGACAATATTCAAACCATATTTACTAAAAAATAAAGCTTAAAATTAGAAATATCAAAATATTATATTGTAATAATAATAAGGAATTAAATTAAAAACAGTTGCACTTGTGCTTTGTATAAGCTATTAAAAGGGAATAGAAGAATATTATCTTTCAGAAAAATCAATAAATATACATAAAATTTAAGAATATTTAGCTCAACATCATGATTATAACAATAATCAAAAATTAATATTATTTATGGCCAACTTAAGGGTTTAGAGATCAAAGCTAGTTTAGAAATAAATCAATAATAATGGCTGGTAAATTTTATTTAACGCACCTTACTCATCATGTGTCCAAAGCATTGAGGAAGTTTTTGCTTAAAAGCTTTAGAATTTTAATTTTCTAATTATTAACATCGCGATATAATTCTTGACTCCATATATTCAATTGACAGAGACTTTATCAGAAAGTTGTAGATAGACATTTTTATAAAATAGAAGAATTTTTGCTTGCTAATAAGCAATGAGAATTAATTCCACGTATTATAATTAATCTAGTTAATTAAAAACTATCAAACGTTAAATTAGAACTTTTTAATATCACTTTATTTCATCTCTTCATGTTGAGATTCATACACTTTTTCCATATTTAAATTTTCATGCTTTAGAAATTATTGCTACAAATCAATTTTTTTTCTTTTTTTATCAACTATCTTTTAGCTTTGGCCTGCACTTTAGCAAGGCAGTGCCTTTGCCACTTTACTCTATTATAATTAAATTATAAACTAATTTATTCTTACTTAAAAAGAATGACTCTGATTAAATTTTCTTGAATAAGTCATCTCTGATGGCTACAGCTTGTTGTTAAGTCTAATCAATATCTGCTTGATTCATGATTTTATTTAGACTTTTGACCAAATTTTCAAGATTCTCAGTAGCTTGGGTGCCGACTATGGCAAAGAAGAATTATCTTTCAGGCAACCATGCCTGGTGTTCAGAAGAATTCAAGTGCCTCATGATATTAGGATCAACTCATTCAATAAGATCTAATGCTCAGGATAATGAGGCACATTTATCGTGTTAATATCTTTTTATTTTATGAGAAATGTTGACCCTTGAAACAAATCTTTTAGGAATCTCATTGTAGTCGCTTTTTATTTTTGGAGGCAGTAAATCTATATTTTAACTTAACTATTAGTTATTCTTAATGTGATATTAAAAAAGGTGCACCAGCCTTACTTAGAGCTGAGCCTTCCTTAAAACATTCTGGCGTCAACTGCTTGGATATTTGCATTCTTGATTGTTGAGGCACTTTCCATTTTAAAAGACTTAGTTTAATTCTTTTATGATTTAATATTATCTAATTTAATTCATACTTAATACTCATGCATCTTTAAGTTAAAAGCAGTAAATATAATTTTAATGATTAATTTTTCAATTAAAATTCTCTTACCAGACTTAACAAACTCTTATCACATATATCATTTATATATATGGAATGTATGGTCTTGTAATTCTTTGATAGGTTCAGGTTTTTCTTACATTTAATTAAAATTATAAGTTAGATTAATTAAATTTAATTAAATTAAGCCAACCGTCGCCACTTTTTTGAAAAGTGGCGACGCACAAATATAATAAGATTTTAATAAATAATAAGAGTAACATTCTTGAATCTTAGATTATTGATATTGATTAAAATGTAAATTATAATAAAAACTATAATAATTAAAAAATCCAGCATGCATCGCCCCTTTTTTTGAAAAGTGACGACGGTTGAATAATTTAAAATAAAAATATATTAATATTTAAATTAATCGTAGATTTAAACATTAGAAACCTAATAATAATTAAATTAATCTATAATACTAGCATATTAATCTCATTTTTCTTACAAACTTCATTAATGGTCTAATTAAGATAATAATAATAAAGAATATAGGAGATAAGTCTATAAAAAAAATAGTCTAAAGGATGTTGACGAATATAAATTCCCTTTAAAAAAATCCAGAAATGATGTCAACAGTTTAAGAAGAACCAAGATAGCTGTTGAAAAACCTAATCTAATTTTTTGTGATCACTGCAATAAAGTCATGATGAGTTATAGTTCAGACAACATTCCAACAAAATAAAAAGTTAAAGGGAAAATTTATTAAACTCAAAATCAAAAGTGAAAATTACAATTGTAACATTTAATAATGTAATTTCGAACCAACCAAAGATTGAAGGGTTTTGATTAGGCATTATTTAAGTCATTCAGAGGCTGAATTATTGTAATTTAATGTCAAACCAAAAGTATGTCTAAATTTTATAATAATTATAATAGGATGTTTACAAGGGAAAAATGCTTGATCAATACACTGTCAGCATCAGCAATAAAAATTAATAAAAAAGTATAAATTCATTTTAAGAGTATTAAGAAAATCTTACAAAACTAGAAATGAACTTAGAAAGTTAATCTAATTTACTAGAAAATATTTAGAATAAAAATAAATACTATACAAAATAATTTAGAATATCAGAGAGAGCCTAAGAATGAAAATTATAACTAGCTTTTATTTTATGAATAAAATTTTCCAGAGTTCAAGTATATTCTAGAAGAATCGTACCTCATAAATTAGTTATCGAAAATTAGGGCAGAGTAGATATTATGTTCTAGGCATAGAACAAAAAGTACACCTATTATTAATTTACAAAGATTGCTGACGATAAGGAGTATTATGATGGGCTAGTCTCATAATTTAAACTACTAAATTAGTTTAAAATTAAAAATCTCAAATTTTAAAATCAAATTATAGGAGTTAAAATTGATGATGATGACCTAGCAATAATTACAAGATCCTATTAATTAAACTTTGAAACAATTACTAGACAAAAGAATTGATAATGATTTGATAAATTTATACATGCTTGGTATGTTGGAGAGTATTTAATAATTACATAAAAATTGATTTATTCATCGAGACATCAAGTCAGATAACCTCTTAATTAATAATGACATGATTTAAAAATATTCATAGGAAATTACAAATGGGCTATTAAAAAGGAGAATAAATCTAAATATTTCCCAAAAATAAACAATAAATATGTCAACAATTAGCTTTAGATAGAAAGAGCAGACTAATTTTGGGATGTGAATTCAGCAACTTTAATAAAGTTAGAATATTTTGCAGGCAAATAGAAATCTAAGTTATTAAAAATAAAATAAGATTAATTGCGCATATAAAAAAGTTTGTACAAGAGGTGAACTTGAAAGATCTGTTTACTAGAGTATTAATAAAAAGATAATGAAACATAAATGTTTGACTTAATCAAATGCTTTAAAAGTAATCTTAAATGAATTATACTAATTAATTTAATAAAAAATTAAAAGTCATGCTTATCATAAGATATACTAAAATAATATAACTAAATTAGAACAAAAGAATTTCAAAAAATGAAAAAATGTAGTCTCAAGGAATTATAAGAAGGAGTTTTCATCAAATTTAAATAGTTTTATTATTTAACTAAACAAAAAACCTACGATTTCATTTAAATTATTTTACATTATACTTTTCTACATAAAATTTATCCAGATTTCGTGATGACAAAATATAAAAGAATAAAAATCTCCATCATGAAAATAATAAATAACATTTAATCTAACATCAAGATGAAAACAATAAAAAAGAGAACCTAATCCCAAATAATACACTTATCAATAAAAATACATATAAACTATTTAGGGGTTTTGGAGTATTGATTATTTTAATATAAATAAGTTTGGATGTCCTGACGTCAACACCCCAAACTATTTAAATTAAATATTTTATTTTCGAGGAAAAGTAATAAATATTTTATTTTTTTGTTTAAATAACTTCCATTTTTATCTTATTTTGATTAAATGCTTTGATTTATAACTTTGAAGAGTTTCTTGAATCTATTACTTTTTAAATATATTTAGTTAGAACCGAAGCGATAACGATGCTGTACATGACAGCTTTAGCCGCTGTCTTGAAGGGCGCTAAAATCTTTAGCGTTTCCCAATTCGGTATTTATTTGGATCTAGAATATGAAGGAATTGATCTCTTGAACCTTTACTATGAGACTATTGAATCAGAATAGGAAGATTTAGAATGAGACCAAGAGATTCAAAAACCTCCAAAAGTACTACCTCAGAACTAAATTGACACCCAATTATACGTTACGCCACTAATATCTGATTAGAAATCTGAACAGAATTCTTAAAACTCCATCAAGAATTCTTATGTAATTTAAATATGGAAAAATACTTTAATATATGGGACAAAATGTTAGTTACTTTCACACACTTACTTTAACCATACCATCTCTACTGGTAAGGAACCAAAATGTAATAAGTATAGGAGTTCCATAAGGAGGAAATACATATCCTTTATTCTATGTCCTGTTATTGGATAATCCAATAAGAACTTTTGAGGTTAAATTTAAGAAAATAAAAGTTCATGCAGATACCATTTATGATAAATAACAGAGAAAATTTAAGAAATTAATTATAATAATAAATTAGAATTGAATAAATATAATGGCAGACATGAGGCAGCTGGTTGTTCAACAAAATTTGTAAGTTGCAAAAAACATATCTAACTTTTTTATATTTTAGTAATACTAGTAAACTGGAGACATTGCAACATTAGACAGAGACTTCAGATAACACCTATTACTATTGAGGAAGACTTGAATAATTTGGAGAGATAGTGCAATATATGAAGGATACTGTAAGAACAATAAAGCTGTGCTAAGATTTGGCTTTTGATGAATACTCTCCAAATACTTGTTTAATTAATCCATTTTCATTATAAAATAATCATTTTCACTTATTTTTCATGATTTCTTTCAAAATTTATCCGGTAGACAACGTCGATGACAAAAAACAAAAGTTAAAGACCACTTTAATATTTATGGACTTATTATAAACGACGATAAATACGTTGACATAAGTGCTTTATAACAAAAAATTTAGACTTAACATCAGTTAACACCCAATCAAAATCTTCGAAGAGATCGATCATAGCAGAGATATTTAGCGAATAAAAAATATCTTACTTTAACAGATTTAAAAGTGATGACTACCTCTATCATAGAAAAAATTGACAATATATTCTCAAGGATTTAAACCAAACTAACTCCCATATTATTGATAAAATACGAAGCAATAGGAAATATGAAACATTTTTAAAATAAAAACTGATAGTATTTTTATTTATGCAAATTAAATTACAACTTATAAATTTATAAAATGAAAAAATGGGTTTTATACTTAACAAACTTTTGGGTATTAGTGAGATTATAAGGAATATATTATTATATATTATATATAAATTTGCAAAATACTTGCATTCTAACAAATCTGATATTTTAATTTAGTATACGCTATAACATTTCTATATTTTTTTCTGATTTTTTGTGTAATTATAGCAAAATAATGATAAATTAGAAATATCGCAGAAAAAGAAATCCTAAATTTACACTGATTTGGATTTCTTTCAATAAAATAAGCTTTTCTGTGATTAATTAGGTATAAATTCAAATAAAGTAATAATTTAAGAGAATTCTTGTTACATGCTTGAGGATTTTAAAGTTAATATTTAAGTAGATCAGCGCTTGGATATTTAACATTTGATTCATTTTAAGAAAAATATTAAAATATATAATTAAAATCTGTTACTTTATTATAGATTAAAAAAAATTAATTTCAAAAATTTATAATCGATATTAGCAGCTATACCCTATACCAATTTAAGAGATGATAAAACTTTACAAAAGAGGAGCAGCAGCTTTCATTAAAAGAGAAGACTTTTTCTTAAGAGTCTTTTATCCAAATAGAATCAGGTAATTTAATCACTCTCCCTTCTTAACATACCTTTTAATTATATCCTAAATCCAAGAAAAATATGAACTGTAACTTCAAACTTCCAAACAATTTAAGATGACTGAATAAAGAAATACGAGATTTTATGACAAACATTCCTACATTTTTTCAAACGCTTAACTAATAGACCTAGTAAGCAATTCCAAATTTACATATTATACAGCAAAAATGATTGTAAAATATATGCCTAACTCGTTAATGGTACATATTCGCTGCTTAACTAAAACTTTTGGCAAACCAATTTAATCCAAATATGGCCAAGAATTTGAATCAAACTGGAAGTATCTTCCTCATATCTAGATTGATGCAATTGAACTTAGAGTTTTTCAAACGATACTAGCAGATAAAATTTAAGCCTTCCGAGTTGAAAGAAGCAAACTAGACTATAATCCGGATATAACAACAGGGATAGAGACAAAGCTCAAATTGACAAGAATCAATCTAAAAAGATAACAAAAAGTCATAAGACAAAAGATATGGAATTTAGTTGAAAGGGCTTGAACCTTATATTAACATATATATTTAGATCGGGGATCCCCAGAGACCTTAGCATTGTCATATTATTATTATTAATATTATTATTTTTTAATGAAGAAGCAAAAAAGGTTACAAAGAGAGATAGAGATCATATCAAACCAATCATTCAATGAGTGGGATAAAAATATAAATGGAATAAAAAAACAAAGAAATGTAAACTTATAGAAAAAACTAGAGTATTAAAGAAGACTAATATTTAAAATTAAAAGACTAAATAAATTTATATAATTTATTTTTAAAAAATTATATAAATTTTCAAAATTAGTGCTATTTGTATTTTTGCTTTGCTTCGTATAAATTTAAAAACTTTATTATAAATATATTTATTAAATAAAATTCACAATAAATATGCTTACTTTCAATTTTTAACTTTTATTATATATTTTGATAATTTAAAAAATACTTTATCCAATAAATTTGCCTATGAATAAATAAATTTAATTATAAATTGCTTTTTTTTCTTCTAAGTATGAATTTTTAATATTCAACAATATTTTTATTTATAGGAAACTTATTTATAAAAAGATAATTCATTAATATCTATTTAAAATACATAATAATATTATTTTTATTATCAATGATCCAAGATAAATATATTCATATATTGGCAAAATTTGCCAAGTCACTTTAACTGAAAAACCTTTATATATATATATATATATATAATATATAATTATATATATATATTATATATATAAGATTATTCATTAAATATGACCAAGCCTTTTTTTTATAATTAATACTAATTTTCCTTTTCTCTTAACAGATTGTAGTCTTTTTACTTCTAACTCTCGTGTTAATTTTTTGGATTAAATAAACTAAACATCTAGACAAATAATACATAAAAATTTAAAGAACAGTGGCTTTTATAGAGTCATTTTAGCAAATTTATATTTCATTAAATTGTATGCTACTTGGATAGTAATGAGTTACAACTGTATTTTATGCTTTTTCATATGCTGATATAGACAATTAAGTAAAGTTAACCGAAATTTTATTAATAATCAGAATAACATATTTGTGATTGCATGAACATCAAAGCATTTGCAAGTAAACTGATTTTTGTGCTCGTTAATAAAGCGAGGATGAGTAAAACCATTAATTAACGCTATATCTAACAACTACCAACTTAAATTGAATAACTAGTATTTAATAAAAAAAAAAGTAAACAAATTTTAAGTAAATTGAAATCTTTTAATGACATAATTAGATTTAATCATTCCAAAAATATAGCTGATGTGCTTACCTCTCATTTAATACTTAATGCTATCTTAGTGTTTTATAATGAATTAGCTTATTCATTATAAATAAAACTAATATTTTTTCATAATTTCAATCAATTACAATTAATTAAATGTGAAAGAATAACGACTTCCCTTTTTAGATGTGACATTAAACCCATTATTGTTACAATGACTAATAAAGGCAAAGAGAATTAAAAATTATAGACAGTATGGTTTAAGTTATAATAAGTTATCGACAAAAGAACTGCTCTAACTAGTGAAACAGAGGCACACAATAATATTTATTTTTCATTTAAGATGGAATGCTTAAGGGGCAAAAATTAAAATAAAAATTAGAATTGATATATTTATGATTAATAATAGGGAATCAATAAATTAAATTAAAAAGTTATATTAGTAAAAAGTATTCCTACAGATAAGACTCAGGTGGGGGTACAGCACTCACTTAAATGTAAGTTACAAAAACAATATCTTTAAATTTTATAATGGTCCTACCTTGTCACAAGACAGGTGCTTCGCTGGGACACTCAAGGAAGGGAGCAATAAAACAATAAAAAGTAAAAATGCTTGAAGATGAAGACGATGATGATGATGATGAAGATATTTTTTTTTAGAAATTTCCATTTTCACTTTTAAAATAAGTATTCTGATTAACTTTGATTAAATTATAAATTCACTAAATTTTCCAAATTATAAATTATGATTGAAAAAAAAATGAAATACAGTTTTTCTAAATAAATTGCCAAATTTAAAAAAAAATGCTTGGTATAAAGATTAATTCGAAAATAATTGCCATTTTATCAAATATTTGAGGATTTAGGTTGATTTTATTAACTAGTTCATTAAATTTATTTCATCTAATTATTAAAAAAATTGAATATCATCAATAGAAGTTAAGCAATTGAAGCTATCTCCTATATTTTTTAGCATTAATATAAAATTTAAATCATTTTTGAACTTTTATCTAAGTAATAAATCATACTCACCTGATCTAAATAATTCTTATAGTCTGTATTAAGCTGCTTCACCATAATTATATTTCGATAATTATTACCACAAATCAGTTTATTTCTTGTATAATATCTGAAATTCCCAATTTTTTCAAATCTCCATTAGTTAATAAGATATTTATAATGGAATTTTACTTATCGGAGATTAAAACCAATAAGCAAAGTTCGCTATATATATCTATGGTTATTAATCAATTTTATTTTTTTTTAATTCTGGAGTTAAATATCTGCGAACTTTTCCTAACTCATGTAAAATTTTTATAGTATCAATTAGTTAGTCTGTTATAATTTTCTTTGAAACTTATTTCCTTGTCTAACTATTTGTTAAAAATTAGAAGAATTAACTCACTTTAGTTTTGATTTTCATGTTTTAATTAATAAAATCTTACACTGATAATATAATTAAAATGATAGCCTTGTTTTCATGAATTAAGCTCAATAGTTTAAACTAATTAAAAATCCTAATTATTAAATTAAAGTGTTTATTCAAGTGAATCTTGAAGAAATGCTTAAGTCTCCATTAGCTGTTTAAGAATATTAATGTCATTACAAAGCACTCCAATATGTCATGAAATTTCAATCATACTTTTCAATTCCCACCTAACCATTTCAGAAATTTTATTAATACACTTACTTTAAACAACCAAACTTATTCTCATCTTATTTTAAGAACCATTATTGCCTTGTTTCTCAAAAATAATGACATTCTCTTCAGTATTTGCCCAGAATATTTTTATGAGATACAGGGGTCTATCTTTTTCAATAAAAGATTCTACGTTTGTTTTTAACTGCAAACACACATAATATTTATATTTCCCTTTACTTTTAAGTTAAAGGAATGACCCCTGATTTCTTAAATTAACTTTTCTTTGTCTCTTAAATTTGATATGGAAAATACACTTTATAAAAATTGTCACATAATTAGTGAACATTTAAAGATGTTTGTTTAGAGATCTCTACTTTAACTTCTGCTGTTACATATCTCGAAATTTTCGAGAAATAGTTTTTGCTTTCTTAAAACTGTTTATTTTTTATAATAATTGCTTATGTTAAAAAATAAGAATTGAGTATTAGACTTTTGAGAATCCTAAGAATAACTTGACTTTAATAAAGTGATTACAAAAAAGAAGCTTCAATAATTTCTGTATATTAATTGCTAAATTAAAAATTTATTTTAAATAGGGTAAATAAGCTAGATAAAACATATTCTTTTAGTTTGATGAAATAAATAATTATCAAAGCCATAAACTCTCTAAGCACATTAACATTGGACTTAGGGTGGCACCAAGGCCATTTTAACTAATAAAAGTAAAATAGAGTTTTATTTAGCAACTATTTTTCAAAAAATATTTGAATCGCTGGATTTATAAAGCTCTAATATTAATTTATTTTATTACTAAATAAAGTTTTTAATTACTTAATCATCTTCTTTTATAATACATAAGGTTTTCATGAAAGTTTTTTTAAAGTTCATGTATAATATTAAGTTAAATCAATTTTGACATATCCCAATCTATAAAATATAGATGAACAAAACTACTATTATCTAATTAAATTGAAGTGAATCAATTAATATTCTTAAGTTTTTAATTTTACTTAAAATATTATATATTAAATTCTTATTTAATATATAAAGATCTAAATTGAAAAAAAAGAAACATCATGAATATAAACATTAAATAGCTAAAATGTCATCTAAATACAAAGAAAAATTGGAATAAGAAATTAAAATGTAAATGTAATTTTAATAACTTAAAATCTAAAGCGAAATATTATAAGCAAAGTTTGAAAAACTCAATGAAATCTTTATAAAATATATTGGACTGCAAAAGGAAGCTGAAAAATAAACAAACATAATTAGGTCAGTATTATAAATTTTCAAAAGCTTTACCTTTATGAACAAACTGTATATAATAAAGACATAAATAATAAAGAGTTGACTAAAAAAAATTAATGATAAATAATATACTATAAATATAAAAAGATAAAAAATGCTGAGACCACTAAAGATAAAGTGAAAACAATAAAAAATATTAGATTTTGTAAAAAGAAAAATAGATGTTATAATAGGAGATTGTTTAAATTAAAATTTAAACATTATAATTCTTAGAAGGTTGATTTTTAATAAATCGCTATATTACTACAGGGGGTAGTATAAAAATAAAAAGCAACTTGTTAAATTTATTAGAAAATTTTAGTATTAAATATATTTAAGTTTAATTAAATTTTATTTCTCCTTTGGTTCTCATTAAAGATTTTGCTAGAAGGCCATAGAATGTTATCATTGAAATAGAGCCGGTCCTCCTCTTCGGTTAAGTTGTCATCCACTATACTGCTCACGCGACTGGCCTCAGAGTCGCATTCTATTTTACCACTCCCAGCCTCAGTCTTCTATTAACGCTTGAAGAGTCTTCTCGAAATCTTATTCAGTTATTGCATGTTACCAGAAGAGATCTACGAATCACTTTAAGCCATCCTTGGCTCAGAAAACACAAAGAAAAGTGCAAATTAACTAATAGAGCAAATGGAAATTAAGGCAATGGTGAGGAAGCTATTCCCGTGAATGACTAGCAAGAAGACTAATAGAGAAGCTTAAGGGAACACCAACGATGATCATACGATCGAGGATTTAACTACAAGACTTGATTTTAACGATTCAACTTTAAAAAAAGTGATGACTTTAGAAAATGATTCTTAAAGTCCTCAATCATAGAATAAAACTAACTACGTTCAAAAAAGATTTTAAATAAATGTTAGTTTGTTCAACTTAGCCTTTTGGCCAGAGAAGGTTCTTGGATGCCAAAAAAATAAAACTTCTAAAAATCAGAGGAATTTATAAATAGCATTGTGGAATGGGATTCAGTGGATTCTTATTAGTTTTTTTGAAAATCTTCTAGAAATCAGAGGAAAGTCATTTTTGCCATTCAAAACCGCAAAACTCCTTAATGTGGTTTATAATTGCTTTGATTTGTAGGGAATTTACTTGGGGTTGGGGTTATTAATTAAATGCGAGACAAAAATAACTTGCTTTTGGGGTCTATTTATGACGAAGAGTATATAGATTTAGTGTTTAAACTGCGTTATGGATGTGATATGTATAGTGAATAAGTCAAACCAGTACCGAACTATAAGTCTATTGCAATGCTCTTAAAGCGTAGTCCATCAACTGTTCGCTCTCCCTGCTTGAAAGCTGTGTAATTAAAGCAATAATAGCTGAATTCTTATCCTAAGAGGTAGTCAAAGTTTCTATAAAGCATATTGACTATCTTATTAATGAAAAAACTTTTAAGTATTGGGCTCACTTCTCTCTCGACTAACGAGCTATTATGTTTCACCGCCAGTTCCCTGAGTTGAAGATCTCTGCATAGTCTGTTGGAAACATTTATAAACGAAACGGTATCTCTTACAAAGGTGTAAATCGTATCAAGAGAGTCATTGATTTCACTCTGCCATTTTACAACAACAACTTAAATTATATTTATAATTAAATGCAGAGAGCCTAATAGAATAATATTAAGTTTATTCATGCACGAGGCTGTGTTTACCTTCAACACTTTCTTCTAGAAGTCTTGGTATAAGAGGCATTGTAATATAGAGGTATATGACTAGAAGGTCAAGGTATAAACAATGTCAATTCTTGGAGGTATTAGCGAGGATGCTGGTTTAGAAACTTTTGTTATTCATCCTTGCTCTATTAAGACAGAGCAGTATATAAAGTTTTTAGAACAGCTGAGAGAGAAGTATCCTGAATAAGAGATTATACTGTTTGTTGATAATCTTTTTGTTCATAAGACTAAAGATACAAGGAAGAGTTATGAACAACTTAGAATAACGCCAGTGTTCAACGTACCTTACAGTCCATAATTTAATGGAATTGAATTCTACTGGGGTATTTTAAAAGGTCATTACAAGAAACTGGTGCTATACCACTTGATGCATGACTTACCTATCGATACAGTAGACTATATTAAAAGCTCAGCGAAGAGAGTAGATAATTAGTTAGCTTAAAAGCGTGCGAAAGAAGGGAGAGTGAATGTATCTTAATAAGTTTTGTAGTTAAGTTAATGAATATATAAGTCAAATTTAAAATTCTTTAATTGGAGCTGGATTATCTTTCTTTTTTTCTACTTCTTGCTTTCCTCCTCCTAAGTTTCTTCTCTTGCTGCCAACTCCAGCATCTAAGTTAATTCACTCTGGAGGCTAAATATTTGAATAAAGTCTCTTGCTAACTTCATACTTTGTCTTCGACTTTCGCTCTCTGTGAAGCTTGCTTTATTCCTTCATCAAGAAGATGCCAGTACCAGATTTTTCTAAAGAGTTTAGCTTCAAATCTTACTTGAAATATATGGGTGCTTCTGTAGCTCTGATAGCCAGCTCTCACTTATCTTGATCCCTTGTTTGTCTTTATCTTTTGAAGAGATGCTGTGCCTTTTTTTATGAGATTCTTGAATAATTTTTTTCAAGTAATCTCCTTTAATTGTTGCAAGTATTCCAAAGAAATTGTTTCTTTCAGGTAGTTTGTTTGACAACTGCTTCTTAGTAGGCAGGTATTGCGAAACCTCTGGGTCGTTCATTGCATCATCATTTAAGTTAGTCACTGAATCTCTGGATAGTTTGGAATCTCTGCAAACTTTACATCTTAAGTTTTCAATGCTTTCTTCTCTTCGCAGATATCGCTCTTAGAAATGAAATTTTAGCGCCTTCCATCGTTGACAGGAACAAACCAACTACATAATCAATATTAGTTACTATGAGTTCATTACCTTGCTGCACCAGGTAGCGATGCAAATCCTCCTTGCTTCTAATCTTTGGATCAATTCTTGTGCTTGCACTCTTTTCATTGCATCATTCATTGACTCCATCTTGTTTACAGATCTTAGAAATGATATTCAAATTTAAGTTTATTGATTTCAATTATTTATCTCTGTTAAACTTACTATTAAATATGGGCATCCTATAGGATGTCAACCTCTAAGAAGGATATAGAGAAGGTTTTGAGAACTGGTTTCAAACTTTAGAGATTGATATCAATTTCTACTGTTATATTTCCATATTTTTAAATTTAAATTGGTACGTACTTAATTTGGAGCAGCTCCTAAAATTCTAGTACTTAATTAGGAGCATTAATTAAAGCTAGTACTTAATTAGGAGCACCCTAATTTTAATCATAAATTCAGAAAATACCTCCTAAAGCAGTACGTACTTAATTAGGTGCACCTCCTAAATCGGTACGTACTATAATCAACTTATTATTGAAAGTAAAAATTGTTACTTCCTCACCCATATTTAGAGCTGGATCGTCTCTTAACACTCATAATTCTTCTCTAATAATCTAAGAATTTCCCTTGAAACTTATAGGCTTGCAAAGCTCTCATATAAGCTCTCAGTTATAGAGGCGGTTTTATAATTTTAAATTCAAATTTAAATATGAGCGCTAACATTTTAAGAAAAACAACAGCACTTCCATCAAACTAAATGAGACTTACCTTTGGCAGCAATAAAAAGTGTGATAGCTGTGAGATGAACTTTCATAAAGAACTACCAGATCTATCACTTGAGGTCTGTGTTATTAAAATTGAAATTAATAATAGAAAATAAATGGCAAATAAGTGTGTGGGAGACAGAGAGGAGGAGAAAGGTATTAATGAATTCCTATACAAACTGAAGGTATAGAAGTATACTTTTGTGAGCTGTGTGAGAGAGATTTCGCTCATAAATCAAGCTGGTATAGACATATGAAGGAGCATAGAGAAGCCAAGCCTACTGTATACTTAAAGCATGACAAAATCGATGGGAAGTATTATTGCTTTGAGTGACATAAATAGTACTCTCATACAAGAGACTTGAAGAATCATCTTTTAAAAGCTCACAAAAAGACATAGAAATTGAAAAGCATGAAATTGAGTTGAAGCTTCAAAACAAAAGAAAATCTAGGGAATATTTTAATGTGACAGTGCCTTAATAAGCTAGTGAATTAGAGTGCGTAAAGAAGGCACTCAAACAACTAACCTTTGAAATCACAAAAATCATGATCAAAATTCAATACAAGAAAATACCAGTTCTTGCGTAGATATATTTAGATACTTCTTTTAGAGTTATCTTATTCTAGAAGACTCCTTTGATAAGAAAGTTATCAATGATCGTCAATACGCATACAAGTTTATCCCTTCAACTATCTCTTAAGTGATGTATTAGATGGAGTTTACAAATGAGTATCAAGTACTCACTCAAGCAAAGTTTAAAGAGTGTAGTTACTTAATCAAGCTAGATGCTGTTCTCCTTGCCAAGGATCATGTTGCTTTCATACTTCCACTCTATAACAGATCAAAGGAATCTTAAGTAACTTGGTTAAATAGCGACTCAGACTGTATTAGGTATTAAAGAGCTTCATGAGTTAGGGTTTGTTCACAGAGATTTGAAGCCAGATGATAATGATAAACTTCTCACCTGTAAGAGTAGCAATAATCGATTTCAACAGAGCTTAAAGAGTGGAAGTCTCAAGGTTTGGAACTGTAATGGGAACGCTAGGGTACTATCCAGAAAGAGAGGACTGGAGAGATGGAGACTTTTAGTGGGATGTGTGGGCTTTAGCAGCAATAATAATAGAGTGCGATATGCCTCGCAATGAATACTACTCTACAAGATGCGAGAAGGATGCTAAACAAAGAATAAAGCAATTTATTGACAAAACAAGAGTATCTCAATCAATGAAACAAAGGGCAGAGTCAATAATAATTAAACCAAACTCAAGGTCAGACATATCAATAGAGCAGATAGAGTTGTGGTTAAGTAAGATAAACTTCAGACCTCTCCCTCATGATCCAAAAGTGCATTTTGAGTGATTAAATTAAATAATAATAATAAAAATAATTAGATCACATTGAGGTCTCTGGGGACCCCCGATCTGATATATGTTTAATATATATATATAAGGGTCAAGCCCTTTCAATTAATTCCCGAATCTTTTGTCTCATAAGTTTTTGGGTTCTTTTTAGATTGATTCTGCTCTCTTTCAGTTCCTTTTCAATTTCTGTTGTAATGTCAGGGTTGCAGTCAAATTTGCTTCTTTCTATTACAAAAGCAATTATTCTTGTAGCCATTCTTGATAAGTCAAATCTGAGTTCAGTTATATCTGTTGATATGTGGCAAATGTTTCCAATTTGCTTCGAATTCTTACGAGCATTTACATTTAATTGGTTTGCCAAAAGCCTTTGGTTAATTTTGGATCATTATTGCTTGTGAATTGGGCAAATATTTTGCTATCATTTTTGCTCTGTAGTACAACTGTTTGTTGTTAAGGATTATAGGTCTGTATTGTGCGTTTGAAAAAAGAAGTATTGTTTGCCAAATCATCTTATAATTTCTAATCCAGTCATCAAATATAAATTTGACATATGAGAACTGCATGTCATATTTTTGTTATATTGATGATATGATGAGTAGATCTGTGAGGAAGGGTGAATTATCAAAGAGTTTTAATCTATTGGGGGAAAATACTCTTAGGAATGAGTCGCCTCTTTATATGAAGGCTGCTGCTCCTTTCTTATGCAGGTCTATCATTTCTTATATATGGGTTGGTTTAGCTGATGCCAAGATAGGAGAAAGTTTTGTTTGTACTCTTGAGAAGATGTATTGTTGATAAATTCTCTGATAAAGGTAGTCATCTCCCTTGAACTTAATCAGGTAGAAAGTTTTTTATTCACTGTGAACATCTTGAATTACTTCTGCAAATATTTTTATTGGGTGTTGACTGATGTTTAGGCCTAGATATCTGAATTTCTTCTTGTAAGAAGATAAGTTAGCGAGTCAAAATTTTTGAGCACTGATGTCCACGCATTTATCGTCGTTAATTATCAGTCCGTAGTCTTTGAAATGATCTCTGATCTTTTGTTTTAGGTCATCTACATTGTCTCCTGGGTCAAACTTAAAAGCTATGTCATCAGCATAGACTTTAATTTTCTTCCTAATTTTATAGTTATATCTAACTTCAAATGATCTAATTGCGTTGTCTAGCAGCAATACAAAGAAGAGTGGTGAGGTTTTCCTCCTTGTGGTACTCCTCTACTGATTGATATCTTTGTATTTTGCCAGTGTAAGTTGTAAGGTTATATTAGATGCGAAGCTGTTATTAACATTTTATCCCATATGTCTACCTCTGAGTCCGTATGTGTTTGTCCTAAGAATTCTGGTCTCATGACCTCAGAATTCTGATCAGATTTCTGATCTTATTTATAGATCGTGACGTCTTCAGTACTAAATAGGTCTGATACTGGAGGTGAGTTTTCCTAGGCTTTTTGGGTGTACGAGTCTTCTGAATCTTATTTCAATTAATCGAAGTCATCTTCAAATGCTTCATATTCAAGGTCCCAGATGTTGACTCCCTCGCTTTCTGAATCTAAGTAAATGTCAAATTGGGGGATGTTAAAACATTATTAAGATCCTCTCATGACTGCTGCTAGGGCGGTCATGTGTGACATCTTTTCTCTTAAATTCTTATTTAAAAGTTAGTAATTATTGTTTAAATTAAATACATTTACTATAAATTTCACATTAAAACCTACAAATAACCCCAACCCCTAACAAATTCCCTACAGATTAAAGCAATTATAAACCTCATTAAGGGGTTTTGGGGTTTTGATTGCGAACAATCTGACAAAGAGTGACAAGGCTGGAGTCCTCCGAATTTAAGTAAATAATTCAGGTTATAAGAACATGGTACAATAAAGTTTTTCAATAATAATTACTTTGTAGGGGTTGTACAATTGTATTTGTAGTTTATCTTAAGAACGAGAGGTAATGACAGTCTAGGAAGCGACAGGTCACTGATCAGTAAAAAGTTTCTTTAAATGATTATATAATGGAGGTAGTTGAAATTCATGAACTAATTTGTGTTGATTTTCACTCTTCAGATAATTATAATTCACAATGATAAAAGCAGGGCATTGTTGAAGAAAGAAAAATAGTAAATGCTACTTATTATTGGGTTGTGCTTAAAGATCATAGAACTAAGCTTGCACTCTTTGAGGGAGAGATTACAGAAGATAAAAAAAATTGTTCATAGAAAAGGTTGATAATGGAAGTCAAGAATAGAGAATGGGATTGTTAGAGGATAAAATTTATAATATTATTCTATAAATCCTGAATCGCTCTAATAACTTATCAATAATGATAATTGAAAAAGAACTTTTAATATCTTAAACTTATGAATTATACCTAAAGGAAACTATATGCAATGCAAACACCATAACAGATATGAAGAGATAATAAAATTAAAATACGCCAAAAAGATATAAAAAAAACAATCCCCAAGAGAAACCAAATAAATAGAAAGCAACTTAAATGCAAATAAAAAAACTAATAAGTATATTAAGATTAAAGAAATTAATTTTAAATAATTAAATAAATAAGATTAGGTATTTAATTTTCTCTATCTCTTACCTTAAAATATAAAAAATAAAATCAATAGTAACATCAGATATTGAAAAGACCAAAAAAGATGAGGAAAAAACAACAAAGAATATTTAAATTAATCATATAAATAAATAAAATTCACAGAAACTGATGAGTCATCTATAGATGAGGAAAAAACAACAAAGAATATTTAAATTTATCATATAATAAATAAAATTCACAGAAA